>JAQFZC010001586.1:0-28750 GCA_034695205.1 Dicyrtoma fusca | reverse complement strand
GTCATTACTAAAAACTGACTGCCTAGTCTAGTCTAGTCACATGTATTGGTATAGGAGGGCGATGAGCTAGTCTAGTCAAGTCATTTTACAAAAATCGACTAGTCTAGGCAAGTCTAGTCAATCCTAGTCTAGTCACGACTTTTTGACTAGACTAGGGCAGTGAATCAGTGAACGGCGAACGGGATTCTAATTTTTCTTTTTGGCTTTTGTGAACTGTGACCTGTGACCTGTTGCCTTTCATGCCCGTGACCTTTTTTTAAATCGTTATTGAAAGTAATTACCTACTAATGTGAGGTGTCGTTTAAAAACTCTTTGAATTTGTAAGTAATTTATTTAAATAATAAATTAATTAACCCTAAATAAATATTGCCAATTGTGAATTTATTTGTTTCGCTTGGAACCTGGTTAGGATACACAACAATTTCAGTATTATCAAAGTTATTCATTCAAAATTCTACAATCTACATATGACATATTATTGTGTATATATTCCATAATTAGCAATTAGTGAGACCAGATAAAAATTAATTTGCATAATGTTGTGCTAAGTAGTATTACAAAGAATCCTCGTGAACCATTATATTACTTTTTAGACATTTTATTACACCGACCGTCCGTGTTACCGCTTGAGTTGGGAGTTGCGATTGACTTTCAAAAATTTAAATTTAGGTTTTTATCGATTGGTTTTGGTTTTGGTTTTGCGATTTATTTAAATTTCATGATTCACTGTGGTTATTTAGAGTAACCCCATTCGACATTCGTTGCAACCCACAGGAGTCAGTACAAAGCCTTGTCGTCAATCGTAATGGAAGCGTCCAGCTCGAGAAATGCAAAAAAGAGTGGTGGAGGGACTTCGAGTTCGAGTAGCAATCCAAACCTGCGTTTCACTCCAAAGGCAACAACACCATCCTTACCCAAAAGGTAAAGTTTCTTTAATTTAATTTATTTCAAATAAATGGCAGTACCGTTACCCTTAAGGAAACATGATTTTGTTTTAACCTATGACCGATAGCTGTTTCTTCCTAATCTTAACCTTATCGAAATTAATTGGGGAACCGTGGAAAGAAGGCTTTACAAGAGTGTTTAATTCTTGAAGCTAACTTTTTCAAAACGGTCAAAACTGGTAAATAACACTTTTCAAAACGGTCAAAACTAGTAAATAACAATTTGAAAAGGTCAAACAACAATAAATTTCCATTTTAAAAAACATTAAAAACTAATTATATTACATTTCGAAAAGGTTAGCTCGGAAAAGCTGATTTCTTACAAGTATTTTCATTATCGGTCTTATATTTATAGTCATTGTAAACCACCTACTGGCAGTATCAGTAGTGCCACAAAACAGAGACCCGCAACGTCTGGATCTGGTGCAACAGCAGCAGCGGCGTCTGGTTCTGGACCGAGGGGAGCAGGACCTTCTGTAAAACTGAAACAAAATTTATTTCCCATAAACAAAAATCCGACCACAATGAAAATTAAGACGAGCGTGGGTGTTGCTGGATCCGGTTCCGGTCCTGGTGGCGCTAGCGGCGTTGGAGCTCTAAGGCCTCCGATGTCAAGTGTTCCTAACCTCACTTCTAACAATAATAATAATTCTGGTGATTTATCGAAAACAGTCCGAGCAGCACCGGAAGCTCAGAATCCAACCTATGATGCGGATGAAGAAATCTTGGACAGCTTATACACTCGGTATCTCCAGCTCCGGCTCCTTGCTCAGATTGCGGCCCGAAAGCATCGCAGTGTTACCGCGGTAAAAGCTAATTTAATTTTATTAAGTTTACAAATTTTAAAGTTTAGCAAGTTTACCTGTTAAAGGCTCGGTTGAAAAAGCTCTATACTAAATATTGTATCAATGGTTCGTAGACTCAAACGGAGAAATTAACAGCGGCGCATATTAACTACGTAATGGATAAGAAGTGTTTCGAAGCGCAGTTTAGGTCTCTAGTTAAAATTGAGAAGCAAGTGGAACATCTGAACAAAATTGAAGCTCTCGAACAGGACCTAATTCCGTTACTTATGAAGATCTGTTCGGATGCTGTACAGCCCTCGTTTAGTGAGTTTGAACAGAAACTGTCAGAAAAACTGGATGTTATTCCTTTTCCCAATCGTAATGTGGAAGTTCTTAACTGTGAGCCACTGCTTGAGACAAACGCTAAACTGGAGGCTGCTTGGACGAGTGATGACGAGCATCACCCTTTGAGCTGTTTGGCAAGTGCAATGAAAAATCGGGAGGAACTTCAGCATATTTACAATTCGTAAGATCAATACAGTCAAGAAGCACCTAATTAATTGTACAATGTCAAATTATGTACTTATAATATCCATCTAATTACAAAAAGTACCTAAATAATCCTATAATTTTAATAATAATCTTAATTTTTCTAATTGCAGATCGCTCTCTGAAGAAAAAGAAGTTAATGATGAAATTACAAAGCTTATTTCTCTTAAAATCTGTAAAAATGCTACATTATGATAAATTTTACTATTGTAATAATTACCACGCGTTCTCGTGTTCAACATCGTACTACCATAATTCGTAAAACTAAGCATTAGGAATTTACTTTACTGTTAACATATAAAATTCTTTGCTAATTTTTATATTCCTCTTTTATATATTATGTAATTAGTGCATTAGAAAATATTTGTGTAAACATTTTCAATTACTTTAGACTTCAGACGTTTTGCTATCCACAAAGTTTGTAAAAATCTATTTCCTTTACTTTGGTATATTGCTGATTGCTAAGATCAAATAAATTATAGAAATAAGAAATTCTGCCATTCTGCAACTTTCCTGATTTTTGGATATCACATGATTTTATTCGAATTTAGAAATTCCGATTTCACATTCGACATTCAGGATTATTATTATATAATGTTATAGCCTCACAAAAAGTATAATTCATGTACTTACTTAATTTTCAGAATTGTATTAGAGGTACTTTGTTGTAGTATATATAATTTTGAAGTTTTGTTCACAATTTATTAATTGGCTCGGTATTTTCATAGACACCGCCGTCGACTTGTTAATCGTGTCGATGATAAATACGCTCCGCTAATACTTTGAATGGATTTTGTTTGGAATTGGTTCAAATGTTCTATCCGATCATATCCCACCACGACCCCCGCCCCCGCCACCACCACCACCACCACCCATTTGAGTTAAAGTTCTCTTAGCTTCGCTTAAAATAGAATTTGGATCATTATTATCTTTACTCATTGCCACCCGTTGATTTTTATCCAATAATTTCCCCTTCGAGGACTTTAACACAGTTTGATAGTTTTTGTATAAAGGTGGAAGGGAGACGGATCCATTGATTAATTTTGAAGAATTCATTCCTGGACCCTCCTCCGTCGTTGAAGTGGAGCGAAAGTGCTGGCTCGTAGAATGATTGTTACTATTAATGACGCCGCCACCGCCGGGAATCCTACCCACACTTCTATACTCAAAGTTGGTGTCATCATCCATGTTGGACCAGTCACCAAAATTGTTTTTAATTCGATAGTCTAATCTGTTGAGCACGGACTGTAAATCATTGGGAGGATTTGAACTAGCATTGGAATTCCTGGACATGGACAGGAGTTCCGGGGTCTTGGACCGCCGCCGACGACCGCCGCCCCCATGGGGTGGTCCATGGGCGTTACTGTGTCGCTTATGATGCTGGTTATGGTTATGAGGATAGCGTCCCCCCGTGGTGTCAAAGACGTTCGGCTCCAATACACTATTCCTCGAGGGTGCAATGGTGATGGCGTTATTCGTGGACATGGACAAGAGAGACATGGAGGAATGGACATTGTGATGAGTGGACAGGGATGACACGTTGCCATAGTCACCGATCACGTCCTGAAAGTCTTGGTTGTACTTGTGGGTCGTTGTGGGGGGGTACAAGGGACCCGCCTTTGTTCTCGTTTTGGTTTTTGTTTCTTGATCTTGTCGGTCTTTGGCTGGCCGCCGAAAAACGAAGTGGTCATCCAGAGCCAAGGTCGGCCTGGGGGCGGGACTGTCATTGTACACCGGAAACGTGTCAAGACTGCTCTTCGTGCCCACAGCGCTACTTCGCCCCTCCAATTCGGCACTTAAGCTCGACCTTCTTCGTTCTTGGAGATTATTGCGTTTTGACTTTTTTGATTTTTTTTGTTTCGTTGTTGTTGTTGGTGCTGCTCCTACTACTAACGGAGCTGGACTTGGATTTGGATTTGGATTTGAGTTTGAATTTGAACAGTTATTACTAATACTAATAGAATTACTTTTTGTTTTTGTAGTGGTGATCACAGATGCGTTCCCATCCACCTCCCGAGCTCCCAATTCGTAGCGGAATGGCTTGGGAAGGGGAATCGGGATCCTTAGGAAGGTTCTAGATGGTGATTTTGTGGATATTTCATCGTCCTCATCTGTATCATCTGTATCACTGAGCCCCTCTCTATCTCCTGCAGTAGCTCTGGGAAGACCCATTCCATTCCCTCCAACAACACCACCGACGCCCTTTGAACTCGAAGAAGGCCCAATAATGGTGGTACTTGATGATTTGGAGAAGCCATTGTCACTTTTCCTAAAGAGCTGAGTCTCATTTTCCATGACATGTCAAGCAGTACTTGTCCCAGTGCACCAGTTCCCAGCACTCTCTCTGTAATTTAGCTCTCCAAAGCTTCCTTTTGAAAGTAAATATATACGTATTCACTTTCCTATTCCTTTATAACACTTATTTACATATTTTTTCATTTTTTTTTCGTATCGATTTCAGTGTGAACCAGAACCAGAACCAGCTATCACGAAATAAGAAGGAATAATTCCCACGAGATCTCACAGCAAACTCATTCTGAAGTGCTTGGCATACCGCATACACATTTCTCCCGTAAAGCTAGCACGGAATCCGGAACAACACTATTTGATGTAAATCCTTAATAAAAAGTACAATTTATTCCGTTTACTAATATTTACGTTTGTAACGCAGTTTGGAAATAAATCTTGAACTAGGCAGCTACAAGTTATAGTAAAGCTATCGGTAATTTTTGTGTTTCTGTTTTTCAGAATGAAATTGGCCTTGGTACTTTAAATGATTGGAAAATAAAATTAAAAAAGGGATGCTACTGCCTACTGATAGAATCTAGAGCACGGAAACGAGGTGAAGTTTATGAAATGCACAGGGGAATTAACTAGAAAGCTAGCACCAACACACCAGCACCAGTACCAGTAGCTCAAAACTATATATAGGTAACTTGGAGTGGCTATTTATTATATCTGTGTGTATTTTGCTAGCCACTAGTTACTGGTTAGTCAGTGTTTGTAGTTGTTGGTGTGCTGGTGCTGGAGGCTTCAGGTTACTGGACGTTTCCACATTCCGTGTCAATAATATTAAAAAACTCTTTCTTTGCTGGCCCATCTCGTTGCCCCAACCAACGAAGGACTAACTACGATGCGAGGATGGTGGTAACCCACATAGCATGGGTGATACTGACACGGGCATAGATACCCGGTTGGTCGGTTGGTAACGGTACTATTACAAGTGGTGGTACTATTAAAGCTTCACACTCTTCCATTAGTATTAATAGTGACTGCCGGGTCGATGGGTGTTTGAAGGCTTTCCAGTTTCCATCCATGCCATGGTTGATGGTTTGTACATTCTAAATGCTCGTCAGCCAGCCATTCAAATGAACGATGAACGATGCTATGAAGAAGCCACCGATTCGGTTTGCCGTTTGCGTGAAATACTACATTATGAGCAGTAGCTGTAGCTACTGTATGATGGGGAAGTTGATTGATATAATATTGAATTGGCGTTGGCTGGACACAAATACTTGGACCGTGACCGTTGAGTGGGTATGACGTTGCCAGTGCCAGTGCCAGTTGCGGCTGGAGAGCAGTAGTTGTTGCTTCGAGCTCGAATGTGTGGAATCCGTAATTATTTACCGGTGCAGGAGATTCATGTTTGTCTGTCATACGTGTAAGCTACACAAGCGAATCCGAATATCGGGGAGCTTCCAGTACCGTAGCTAGCTTCAGTATATTCGGTATTAAGTTTAACCTATGAGGAACTGGGAAACCATGGAAGTAATAATACTTTACAAAAGTGTGTAGTCTACAAAATAACACTTTCAAAAAGGTCAAAACTAGACATTGCAACTTTCAAACAGGTCAAAACTAGAAATTACAATTTTCAAAAAGGTCAAAACTAGAAATTACAACTCTCAAAACGTCCAAAACTAGTAACTTACACTTTTAAAAAGCTCAAAACTAGAAATTCACACATTCGAAAAGGTGAAAACTAGAAATTACACTTTCAAAAAGGTCAAAACCTCAAAACTAGAAATTACAACTTTCAAAAGGTTAAAACTACGAACTTCAACTTTCAAAAAGCTCAAAAGCTAGAAATGAGCATTTTCAAAAAGATGTAAAACTAGTAACTACCTTTCTCCAAAAGGTCAATACTAGAAATCCATACATTCAAAAAGGCCAAAACTAGGTGTATTATAGTTTCGAAAAGGTTAAAACAGAAAGTTTTTCGGGGGAAGCTTCAGTCAGTCAAATTGTAGTAGGTATGCGCAATGCAATATGAACGTGGACAGCACACAACACAATTGCATATATTTTATGATAGCATTTTGGCAGCAATACGTCCAGGGCAACGACAAAGGCAAGGCATTAAGGCAACGAACCGAAATCGAATTTCAAATGGACGTATACGTATACCGACTGATAGCGAAGTAACCGAACTAACCGAAGTCCAAAACGGACTTTTGAAGTATGGAAATGGAGCTCTGTATATGTACGTACTAGGTATGATGGAAGGAGGTACCTACCTACCTTTCAGGCGTACTACAATACTAATACTACAAATAGTAGATCGGTAGCTATTTCCTAGTATACTATTTACAATCACTATTTAGTTTAGAAACTACCAATAGTTTGTATATTTTTTATGTAGCTACCTATACCTGTTCCTATCCACTACCATTTATTACTGCCCTTTGACTTACCCGTTGGGGACTCTCCAAATATGACGTCAAACGATTTGAGTGAGAAAAAGTCGCAAAATAAGTGAAATTAATAATAATCACGTTTCAGCAAGTGTCAAAACAATATAGGCTCATTTTCAAAAAGTACAAAAACATAAAAAAGGACATTTTCAAAAAGTACAAAATTATAAAATAGGTGCTTTTTCAAAAAGTACATACCTACACAAACTAAGCATATTTTCAACAACAAAAATCAACCCAAACCCTAAAATTCGAATTCAAAAAAGTGCAAATATGAAACTTTGGCATAATTAATTATATGGCATTTTGAAAATGTCATTTTCATGACTTCAAACTGGAAAGCCCCCTAGATAGCTAGTTGCGAATTGCGAACATAAAATGTACTTACTATTAATCTAGATAGGTACATATTATTGTTTTACATAAGCTACTTACCTACTCGTACATGTAGCTTCCCCAGGTTGAGATGTATTGCGTAATAATAGGTGAATTCCCAGATCGGAATTGACCGAAACAAAATTTCCCATAATCGTTCCACCCTGGAGAGAAGTAGACAGCCAGGCAAGCCTTGCCAAGGCACTGCATTATAGTACCGTATTTCCTGTATTAATTGCCCCGGCAACTAATACCTAAATCTGGTTTGGCTTCATTTTTTTCTCCTATGATTTACATGTTAAAAACCCGGCAACTATTAGAGGCCGGCAACTATTACATACCCGGCAATAAATACAGGAAATATTGTTAGTAGTTTGGTAGTTTGAGGTAAAAGCGTTTCTATCTCTCTATAGATATAGACAGTATAATAAAATCGGTAGTATATAATACGACTAGACTAATAGCGTATGGCTCCAATTAATTGTAGGTGTATTTATATAATACAAAAGTCAAATACATACGTGAAGCTATAAAAAATACAATTCATTTTGTCATTTTCCATTGCATTCCTGTCACTGTCAACATGTATCAATATCGATTTAGGAATTCACATTTCACGAAACTTCCACAAATATTCCACAACCAGAAAAGACAAAGACAAAGCAGTATCATCATGCTATTTTACAAATGTTGGTAGATACTTACATAATGGAATACGTTATATTATATAAATCTATAAATGAACAAGGGAAATAGATAAATCAGAGACAAATTGATGGGGACTGTGTGGTTGTTAACAAATCGAAATAATAGAGTAATTTTTTCTAACTTTTTACCTTTGGTGTACAGTTAGCATTGATTTTTATTTTATGACGGTCATCTACATAATATGTAATATGCATAAAGCAAAAAGGCAATGCACCCATCATCCTTCTACGATCAGACATGAGTGCAGTCTACCAAAAAACCATTATTATAATGCGTTCCAGATCTTTTTCAAACACCGCACCGTACAGACAAAGTACAGCTGAGGACTGGTACTACATAATGCTGTTTAGTAATTTTACATATCCGCAGAAATTAGAAATACATACCTACATTACCTAACTCACTAATCAGTAATCGGCATCAGCTAAATTAATAATTTTGTAAGTAATGGACGATGGGGCAAAAACGGTGGATGGGGCAAAACTGTGGATGGAGTGAAACCATTTATGAAGGAAATCCGTCCCACTGTGACAAAAGAACAAATCAACTAGATTAGAATTGATTTTTTAAACCGAAGTTGCGTTCAAATTGAAATATTTTCGAATCATATTAGCAAGCCGTAAAAACCATTAATAACAAATAGAAGTAATTAGTTAAAAGAGGTAGCATTTATTTATTATTTGTGGACTTCCACTTTGCACTTATCGTTTGTGTTTACAATTATTTCATTCTTCACAATGTAATCACAGTTTAAATACGATTAGAAAGTTACTTTTTAGGTTACATTCGATAATTTCACTTTTTTCATTTTGTTTCCAAATTGATTTAATTCCCTTTGGTCGATATATAGAACTTGTAGTGTTTCGGACTTTGAATTTGGTTTATGGGTTGTTTTTTCGCTCTTGATGCGCATATCTAAGAAGCAGATTAACCGTTCTACGTTTTTTTAGGGAATATGCTGGACTAATGCCAATTGATTGACTCGAGTTTGTTTGTTGAAGTTGAATTTTTGTTTTCATTGTTGTGTTCTTGTCTTGTATTCGCTACAACTTATTAGCGCAATAGGCCTCTCTGTCCCTTCTTTGGGATGACCAAGACAGTAAGCTTAATCCATTGAGGTTCCAGGGGTTTTCAAGTTTTTGAGCAATTCACGGACTTTATTTGTGGTTTGCTCTGACGTTTCTTGGATGTCTTCCGGAAGACTGAAACTCGTGAGTGTTCTACGATTTGCTTGCCTATATAGAAGTTCTGTGTCATTAGTTTGTGTTTCGGTTTTCAATTCAATTTTGTGAGTTTGGTTATGTAAAGGTTCAATATGCCGTTAGATTTTGTGTCCGTTTTCTGTTTAATTTCGTAAATTTAACTTTGACACAATACTAATTGTTCCATTTATGGTTTTGCCCCATCGGAGATTTTGCCCCGCCGTACATTACATCTTCACTAAACTTACTTTTCCACCAATACTTTCCTAAATAAATGAAGCATACTACAACTTTACAATAATACATTGTAAATATAATTGTAGAACAAAAGAAGCATCAGTAAAATATTTTTTTCTTTCGTGCCCTTCGTCATTGTATTTGAAGATAGTTCAATCAATTGCTATTATTGTCACTGCAAAAATGATAAGAGACTGACAGTTTGCAACTAAAGTACTTAAGCACACTATCGAGTACGCTACTGTAGTGCTTACTTTAATCCTTTACCTACTTTGCCATTAACGCTGACGTCAATTAAATGCACAGTGTACAAAGGAAGTAGGCTAAATTTGGCCGTTGAATTGAGTGGGTGTGTGAAACTGTGAACCAGTAAAGTCTACAACAATAAAATAATAATATAATTTACCTACACATAAAAGTACCTACATGAATTGGGAATGGAACTGTAACGGTTGAATTTGTTACCCCATTATTTTTAATATATTATTCATTAGTCAAATTCAGTTTATAAAACTTTATTCAAATTAGTTATAATGTATATTTGCTCCGTGTAAAAAAAATGTCGTATTCGTCTGTCGTCTCCTATTATCATTATGTATCTTCAAATGGTTTTTATTCTTAATTGCATTTAGGAAAGGAAGGTGGAATTTGTAATTTTGTAAGCATTGAAAGTACAATTTATTCTATCAGTATGTATTCGCTTGCTGTTAGCATAATGAATGAAAAATGCTACCTTTTGTTGTAACTTTCGTCAGAAATCGTTTTGCACGTCCCACAATCAATTGAAGCCTCGCATTGTGCTGTTCTTCACTCGACTAACATTTAACATGCAAAACATTTAAGTAGATACAATATGTACGTGTAGATTGGAGATACTTAGATACATACTTACCTGCCCATTCTATTATTCCTTTTGCAATTATGTATTTATGAAGTTAATATTGATTTTTGCTTTTCCTTATTCCTTCTAATGTATGTATTTTTCTATTTTTTTCTTTTGTCTGGCCTTCATTGTGTTCCTCTACTACTGATATACCCTCTATACTCTATACAGATCGCAAACGTGAAACGTAAATCGGAATTTCGTATTAAATTAAAAAGTTTACATTTCATATTCCTTCCTGTATAGATAAATAATCTGCGAAACACGGTGCCTAGTGCCTATACAAACTACCTTAATTACTACCTTCTACTAGTATTTTACATGCAGATACAGATGCACGCAGTGAAGTAAGAATGAATGAAACATTTGACGATGATCCGATGTAACTTAGGAAAGCAATAATGGGAACAATAATGAAATGAAAAATTATCGATTAATACTTTCAAATATAATGAGAAGAGCCTCGAATTTTATCAAGAATCATTTTTTTCCAATTTATCTTAATTTTTTTAGGCATTTTATACATCCGTAAGTATATGTACATAGCACAAAAATATCTAATGTAGGTACCTACTTTAAGTGTGTACTTCGGTAAGTGGTAGTTTTGTAGTTCCATATTTAATCAAGTGAACACCCTCATGAGACCTTGGATTTGAAGATTGAATCAATTGAAGCGAACAATCTTGAGAAATTGAGTAATAATTCTGATGCAAATGATAAGCTCGCATACTTCATTCATGTTGCTTTTGCATTATTAGAATACATAGGTATCAGTAGTAAATTAGCACACACAAAATAGCCTAAATGTAAAAGCTTTGCAATGAGAACAACCTATATGTACTATGATGATACATAGTATGTACCTACATACAGTGGGTGAAGAACCATTGTAGTGTAAGTCCGTTTCCAGTTTAAAACCCTTAATTTCCTTGTCATTTTGGTGTATTTAAGTCCCAGCGATCGAGCAATCTTCTTACCTGCGTTGAGTAAAACTTGTAAATGTGTCGCTTTTGCATGTCTTACATAGGAGTAAAACTTTTATTGTAACACTTTTTTAAGACGTCAAAAAGTGGTATTTTCACTTTTCAAAATGTCAAAAACTACTACTTTCGCCTTTTCAAAATGTTACAAACGGCTATATACACTTTTTTAAAACGTCAAAAACTAGTATTTTTGGTATTCACGATGTTAAAAACTTGTATTTACACTTTTTTAAAAAATCATAAACTTGTATTTAGACCATTTCAAAATGTTAAAAACTTCTATTTAAATTTTTTTTAAACGGCAAAGACTGGTATTTTCACCTTTTGAAAACATCGACAACTGGCATTTTCGCTTTTTTAAAACATCAAAATTTAGTATTTACACTTTTTAAAAACGTCAAAAACTGGTATTTACACCGTTTTAAACTGGCAAAAACTGTTATTTACAATCTTTAAAACATCAAAAAATCGTATTTAGACTTTTAAAAATGTCAAAAACTGCTAGTTACTCTTTTTTAAAAAGTCAAAAACTGGTATTTACGCTTCTTAAAATGTCAAAAAAAACTGCTGTTTACACTTTTTATAAACAGATTTGTGAAAAGTGGATTGCTGTGTGACTTACACTCACGCTTCAATCACATTAAGGGAACCCTAGACTTGCTTCACAATGCTTCTTCACCCCCGATATACATATAGACTTTTTGCACCTAAGTGCTGTGAATTATACATATTTGCCCGTCTTTACGACTTACAAATAGCTATACGCTGTAAACACCTTTACGACAAAGTTAAAGTCCCCACGGGGCACCGTGAAACTTCTGTGGGATCTCACAGACAGCCCTTGGCTTTCTCTTTTGTGGTTCTCTTGGCGCTTTAACCGTGGATCTTAACATGCGAGGGAATCTGCAATGCAACGTGCATGCCTTTCTTTCACTGTACTTTTTACAATAGGGACTTACCAAGGCACACAGTTATTATACGCATTCTGTTCGAAAAATTCGAATAAAGGCTATTCAGCTGGCTGAAAGTCTATTTTTAGATTAATTTAATATTTTTTAATTAAAGATGATGAAGGGAAAGCGTAAGCGTAGTAGCAGTGGTGACTTTGCTTTCACTTCCGGTTCCGGTTCCTGTTCCAGTTCCGGTTGCGACAGAGATCTGAGTGAAATTCTCATTGAAGCTAAGAAAGCCCTTCACACTTCCCATCCAACAAGTCTGCCCTGTAGAGAAGTGCAAATCGAGGAATTGTACCAGTTTTTAAGTATAAATATAGCACAGCAACGACCGGGAAGTATTTACATTTCTGGGTCACCGGGCACCGGGAAGACGGCAGTAGTTCATCATGTCATTGACCGGTTACAGAAGGGCACGAGATGCAAAACCGTTTTTATTAATTGTATGAATGTTGTGGGGCTATCGACTTCGTCACCCTGTCAACTGCTTCGCGAAATCTCCGAAAAGATCGAAAGCAAGGGCAAGGGTCAAGCGGGAGATGTTAAGGACAGGATTGTGAGGCGACTTCAGTCCAAAATTGGGCGACCAGTGTGAGTTTGCTTTTTTCGTTTCGGTTCTTAATTGTTACAGACTTCAAAAATTGTTAGTAAACTTTTGATTGTTGTTCGGGTTAATTTAACCTTTTTTAAACGGTTGATGGTGTAGTATAATAATAATCTAGTTTAATACCCTTTTTAAAATTATGCTAAATTCTTGTTTTAACCTTTTTGAAAGCGTTAGTCTACTAGTTTTGAATGTTTTTGAAAAAATGAATTCTAGTTTTGACATTTTGTAAAGTGTTGGTTAATGGTTACTAGTTTTAAGTGATTTTGAAAGCGCCCACTAGGCTTACATGTTTTTGAAAATGTTGGTTTCTAGTTTTGGCCGTTTTTAAAGTGTTCTTTACTAGTTTTAAACGTTTTTGAAACTGTTGATTTCTAGTTTCTAGTTCTGACCACTTTAAAAGTGTTAATCAGTAGTTTTGAATGTATTCGAAAATGTTAATTTCCAGTTCTGACCGTTTTGAAAATGTTAGTTTCTAGCTTTGAATGTTTTAAAATGTTGATTTCCTGTTTTCACCCTTTTGAAAACGTAAATTTCTAGTTTTGACCGTTTTGAAAGTGTTAAGTTACTAGTTTTGACCTTTTTTAAAATGCCGATTTCTGGTTTTTACCTGTTTGAAAGTGTTAATTACTAGTACCTATGGAATGTTTTTGAAAAAAATAATTTCTAGTTTTGACCTTTTTTAAAATGTTAATTTCTGATTTTGACCTGTTTAAAAGCGTTAGTTACTAGAATTTGCCTAAACGAAAAAAAATATCTTGTTTTGCCAGACTGCTCATTTTAGATGAAGTGGACCAACTAGCCTTGGACCGAAAATTTAAGGATTTGCTTCACTTGATTCATGACTGGACACGCCTGCCTGGTTCCAGACTTCTCTTGGTTGGTATCGCTAATACTTTAGACTTGACCTTGACAGGTCACTTAAAGTCACCAAATAATGGCCAAGGACAAGCACAAGGTCAAGGTTCATCAGTTTCCAGCCCAATCTCCAATGGATGGAACGTAATGCAATTTCCACCCTATGATAAAGCTGCTATTGAAAGCATCTTAGAATTTCGTCTGAAGCAAGTTTTGACCTCGACAGTGTTTGAGGCGATGGCAGTTAAATTCATTGCGGCTAAAGTAGCTGCTACTACCGGTGACATGAGGAAGGCCCTCAATGCATGTCAAGCTGCCCTCGACACAAATGGCCCAGGAAATAATTCTCATTCTCAAAAAATCCACATTGGAGTTGGAACAATCTCAAAAATCCTAACTACGAATTCCAGTCAAGATTCCACAGACTTGATCTTCCCACTTCAGCAAAAACTCCTCGTTGGAACGATGCTCAAGATTCACAAGGAGAACGAAGAACGAATTCTGTTAGTAAATTGTGACCAAAGTCTAAACCAAAACACGTCATCATCTTCATCATCATCAGAGTCAATCCCATCAGCTCGGCTGTACGAAGTTTATAGAAGAGTGTGTGACAGACTGGGTTTCTCTTGGATTGATCGGAGTGAATTGCCCTCAATTTGTGCTATACTCGAGGATCGTGGGATTCTTCGACTGAATACCGGAACTGGGAAGCAGTTAAAGAAGTCTAATTCTTTCAAAGGTTCATTCAGGAAAAGCAACCAGAGTGTGAATCAGAACTTTATGAATTTTAGTGTAACTTTTCAAGTGCAGGATATCGAAAGCTTGTTTAAAAATGATTCTGTTGTGGCGTCTATAATTAATTAGAAAATGTACAATTTGTTCAACAATACAAAATAAAATTACAGAAACTCCAATCTACTTGGTTAATATTTTTGAAGCGGAACTATATTATGGTTTACATCTTTTTGAAAAGTGTAATTTCTTGT
Organism: Dicyrtoma fusca; assembly: GCA_034695205.1. Classification (NCBI taxonomy): domain Eukaryota; kingdom Metazoa; phylum Arthropoda; class Collembola; order Symphypleona; family Dicyrtomidae; genus Dicyrtoma; species Dicyrtoma fusca. Next base: position 13,989 of record JAQFZC010001586.1, on the reverse strand, counting down.
TTTAAACCTTGTCAAAAGTGCTAGTTTCCAATTTTAAACCTTTTTGATAATGTTAATTTCTAATTTTGATCTTTTTGAAAGTGTTAATTTACAGTTTTAAGCCTTTTTAAAATTGTTAATATCCAGTTTTAACCCTTTTTGAAAGTGATAGTTTCTAATTTTAAACCTTTTTGATGAAGTTAATTTCTAATTTTGACCTTTTTGAAAGGGTTAGTTTCCATTTTTAAACCTTTTTCAAAGCGTCAATTTCAATTTTTTACCCTTTTGTAAGTGTTCGTTAGTAGTTTTGACCGTTTTAAAAATAACTAATTTGTAGATTAACACTTTTGTACAGCATTCGTTCCATCGTTTGGCAGTTCCGAATGGGTAAAGCAAATTATTTTTGAACAAATAATTGATAGGTAATATATTTATTTCTCAAAATACTTACAACTTCTTCGACAATTCTAGGTACCCAACTAATCCGATCACGATCTATTACGCACTTTTACGTTAAACAAGAATAAACGTATGTAACTAATTATTACATAGTGATAGCCAGGGCAAGTAGTAAGTAAGACTCATATACTAAAGTCTAGCTAATGAAATTAAGTTCGCCACGCCGGCATCCGGTGCTTCCGTTTTGATAATGGATTGGATTTCTTTGAATTGTGGGTGAGCCGAATCGCCGGCAAGGGCCAAAATGGCACTCTCGGTGGAGGTCAACCAACATCCAGCTTGCTTTAAAAGACTGAAGGCAAGCATTCTGCAAAATTCAAAGAAAATTTTAGTTCGATGCTCTGTCTCGCAAAGTCAGTGACCGGCGGTGTCTGGCAAACTATTAACAGTCATTGACATAAAAGAATACAAAAGATATGGCATCACAGCTTCCTTCCTTACCTTTCAGCATGACCCCTCGAGGAACAAGCATCGGCAATGATAAAGACTTCGAAACCATTCGACTTTAAATCAATAGCAGTTTGTTGAATACAGACGTGAGCTTCAATCCCACAAAGTATAATAGAATTGACTTCCGGTGTCGTTTTTAATTTTTCTAGAACAGGTTGAAGGCACATCGAGAATTTCGTCTTTTCTATCGCCTCAATCCCTGCCTCTGCCACTCCGAGCTCCGGGACAGTTCGTCCAAGTCCTGAAATTAAAAAGCATAGACCGATCTTACAATTCGCTATTGACGGTTGAAATCATACAGTTGACAGTAAAAAAAATAAAATCAAAGTTTTTAATAATTTTGATTCCAATATCCAACAACCCACCTTTAGGATACTGCTCCGTTACAATCACAGGAATATTAAGGATCTTAGCAGCTCTCAAGAGTCGATTCGAATTCTGGACGATTTGATCGAAATACTTAATTGAGGGTCGGAACTTGTCCTGCATGTCACATAGGAACAAACTTGCATTCTTTGGGACGAGCTTCCCAAATTTCGCCAGATTAGCAACTGCCATTATATCTCTAGGATTGTAAAATTTAATTTATTAGGATGACCGGCTTTCACACAACTTTCAACTTTTGATTTCCTGAAATTTAGTAAATAAAAATAAATTATTATTACCCACTACCACTAGTCATACTGTCAACTGTCTTACAATTTTGTCAAACAGCAAAAGTCATAATATAAAATACTAGCAGCTTTATTTCCTGTTACTGTGTTATGATTATGACTGGTACTACCTACAACTTCAACCTTAATTAAAACTACAAAGCTAACCACATATCAACTATGAACTAACAAACAGTTACATCAATTTATTCTACCTATTCAACTATCAACTGCATACCTGTTCAAGAAATCCAAGTTCAAGAACAAAAACAAGTAGAAAAAGACTTGCAACGCAAAAGTACTTAAAACTCTACACACACGAACAAACTCAAGCACTTCACAACTGCCAGCTGAAAGTCGAAGTCTAACGATGAAATAAGTAATGAATTAGTACACTAATGAATTAAAATGCATAATGAAATACAAGCAGCTATACTTATACATACAATTTAATTAATTAATTACGTAATAGCGATAATCTACAAAAAATAGACTGAAGTAAGCAGTAAAAGTTAACCTTCAGGAATTCAGATTTGATAGTATTTAGACAGAGCCAAAGCCAAATTTCAACACTTCAAAGTTCAGTTCAAACTTCAAACTTGCACCTTTTTTCGATAATGAAAAAAGGTACTTCTAGATGCCCTTGTTTTGGGCCTTCCTTCATGCAGTATAAATATTATTTCTAGATTTCCTTGGCAAAAATAAGTTTGCCGCGCGCTAGTTTAAACGTGCAATTGCTATCTAACTAAAGGCGAATGAATTCAATGCTGCACTGCTGGGCTTTAATAAAAGGCATGGGTAGCACGTTGTGTGTGAAATCTAACGAGTTGATTAATCAAATATTGAAGTATTTGATTTATTTCCTGTAATTGCTGTAATTTATTGTAAAATTAAATTAATTGCAGGATTTGCAGGTCACAGTTGACAGTAAACCGTTTTTAATCATTAATTAAGTTCTGTTGCCTGCGCCTAATTTGACTTTTGACTTTTGTAATCACGAACAGAAGTTACAGAAAAGGCTAAGGTTTAAAAACCTTAAAGAAGCAGTCAGCAGTTAAATCTGCTTGATTTTGTTTGTTTGTGTTTGAGTGTAAGTAAAAACTGATTCTTAATTGTAGCAGCTCTTGTTCATTATGTTTTCAAAGAAGAAAAGTATGTTAAATTTAGACAACTCAGACTCAGAGGATGAGACTGGGTTTGGAGCTGGAAATGCAAACCAGCTGACGATCAACAAAAATTATGCAGAACGCTACGATAAATGGCGAGGGAGTGAGGAGCTTCAAAAGCGTAAGAAAAGAACCCCCATTAAATTCGCTAGTCAAAAATATAATTAGTACCATTTCATGCCATTAATTGTTAATATTCTGTTCTGTGTTAATAATGCGTATTTTTGTGCTTTTTCATTGTTGTTCAGTCAAAGATCGCTACGGGGATAAGATCCCCGACGAGGACGAACAATCCTCCTCCTCCTCATCTGAAGAAGAATGGACCCCAGATAAAGAGAAGGCGTTTTTCAAAACATTTTCCCTTCTCAAGAAGAAGGATCCTAAGATCTACGACAGCACTGTGTACTTTTTCAAAAATGAAACCGAGGGAGAAGGAACAACTGCAGCTGCTTCTGGAGCGGCAACGGGAACGGGATCGGGAGCGGAAACAGTTCCATCAACCTCTTCGAAGAAGCCAAAAAAAGAAAAAGTATTTTCCCTCAAAGATCACGAGCGGAAAATGATTCTAGAAAAGGATGGTCTGTCTTCAGACTCTGACGATTCGGACACCGCCTCCGCCGCCAAGACTAAGAACAATGACCCGTCCTACGTTCAACAGCAGGCAAATATTAAGAAAGGCTTTTCTGACGCTCTCAAAACCATCGAATCGGACGATGAAGGGGACGATTATAAGAAATCGGATCTTCTCAAGCCTCGGCAGAAGACCGACAAAGAGCAGAAGGAGGATGACGAAGATTACCGGCGGTGGTTGAAGGGTGAATTGGATAAACTTAAGTCATCTAGTGCCACCGGAAATATCAGTAATGAGCTTCAGTTTCTTCGAGATTATTGGAATGATCCAAATTTAAATGACGGTGAAAAATTCCTTCGGGATTACATCCTCAATCGAAAGTACCAGGAGCCTGACGATAAAAGTTATATTCCTTCCTACGATGAGATCGTTCATGATTCTGACGAAGCCGGCTTATCTGGGGACGAAGAGCACGTTGAAAAGATGGAAGAGTTTGAGCACAAGTACAATTTCCGATTCGAAGAACCCGATCAAGATTTTGTAAGTTGCACTATTTTCTAAAATCTATTTTTCCCGTAGTTTTTAAAGTTTTTATGAAGGTGCGAATATTTTATTTGTGTTTTTTTCATTCGTTAGATTAAACGCTACCCTCGAACCGTAGAAACTTCACTCCGTCGTGCCGATGAAAAGCGGAAGCAGCAGCGTGATACTGCTAAGGAAAGGAAGGAAGCAGAAAGAGAGAAGAAGCGTGAAGAGATCCAGCGACTCAAAGCGTTGAAGAGAAATGAAATTTTAGAAAAATTAAAACAACTTCAGGGCATCACTGGTGATCCGAGTCTAACCTTTGCAGATGAGGACGTTGAAGGGGATTTTGATCCAGAGGAGCATGATCGACGGATGCAAAAGATCTTCAATGAACAATACTATGACGAGGATGCGGCGGATGAGGAGAAGCCCGTATTTCCGTACGATGACGAATTGGATGGTGAAGGTATTTTACTATTTTTTACTATTTTATATCTTAAATCGGGTACTAGAACCAGCCATTCATTTAAAAAACATTTTCTTATTTAGAATGGAAAGCATTCTGTCCTTCAGACGAAGAAGACGAATCATCCTCTGATCAAGAGCTGGGCAACAGTGAAGCATCACCAGAAGCGGCCGAAAAGCCCTCTAAACAAAAATCAAAAAAGAGTAAAAGTAAAAGTAATACTACAACAGAGCCAGACCCAGACGAGCCTAGCAGTTCTAGCTCCGTCAAAAAGGCTTCAGTTATCGAAGAACTGATCGAGGCTTCCAGAGGAAAGCGCCAGAATAATAAAAAGAAATCTTCAATCTTCCTCCAAGCTTTAGAACGTTCTAAACCAAAGTTTGACTCAAAAGCTCATCCCTCCTTTCAAGAGTATTTCGATGAGTACTACAAGCTCGACTTTGAAGATTTAATCGGAGATATTCCATGCAGATTCAAGTATAGAACCGTTACACCCAATGATTTTGGTCTCACTACTGAAGAGGTACGTGCTTTGTTTTTGATTGAAAGATTGCTGTTACTATTCTATAGATACCTATTTATGGCTGTCTGTATTTTTATTTGTATTTCCTGTGTTAGATATTAAAAGTGCCCGACCGGGAGCTGAATCAATGGGCCTCTGTCAAGAAAACCTACCAGTTCCGGACACCCGAAGAAGAAAAGTATGACGTCCAAGCGTACAAGCAGAAAGCCGCTAATCTCAAACAAAAGAAGAAAGTTCTTCCTACATTATTTGAACAGTAAGTAAAACGCGAACATTGAAATACATTCCTGGTGCCTGCTATTTTGTTAAATTTTATCCCGTGCTTCAAAACTTGTTTCTTCTGTCACGGTCTAGGCACAGTGATGAGGATGACGAAGAGGATGACACGGTAACCGCCCCTCCTGAAACGTCCAGCAAAAAGAAGAAAAACAAGAAGAAGAAAAAGAAGAAGAAGAAGTCCACCATTCAGACGGATGAGGCCGAGGAAATGGATCAAGATACTATTGAAGGCGGGGAAGATACAACAGTCGACCAACAAGAAGTTAGTGAGCCATCCGAGCTGGTAGAACAATCGTCGAAAAAATCGAAAAAGAAAAGGAAATCCAGTACTGCAGTTGAAGTTGAAGAATCAGTGCCACATACTAAAGATAGTAGTGATAATATTAGCAGTGTAAGCCTTAAAAAAACGGAATCTTCCGAAGCAGTAGAACCTGTGGAAGGAAAATCGAAAAAGAAGAAAAAGAAAAAGTCAAAATCAAAGCCAGAAGTTTCACTGTCCACAAATGCAGTTTCCACTCCTGATACTGGCACTGGTTCTGGTACTGCTACTGTCAACGGATCCGGAACCGCAACCGGAACCGGAAACGGACCCAACCATCACCCCCGTGGCAAGAAAAGGAAATTCCCTGAAAGCTCCCAAGAACAGAAGCAAAAGAATAATCATAATCCTAGTGGAGGATCTAAAGACGGTAAAAAATGGAAAGATAATCGAAATATCCCAGAGGCGAGCGTGGACGACGATCGGCTTCGTGCTTATGGAATCAATCCTACAAAATATAAGAAGCAGTTAAAATATGGAAATAAAAATAAATAAGTTGATACAACCAATAACCATTGTATGAACTGCCATTGCCTACGTTTTGGTTTTGACCTTATTTTTCGAATTTTTTGAAATGAATAAATGAAATGAACGTTATGTTGCCGTAACGTACAGATAACTACAGAAAAATTATAATCCTTTTGAAATTGAACTTTAATAATTTCAAATATATTTATATAATGAATACGAAAACAACATCAACGTCAACAGAGAATATTGCGTGTGAGTGTGTGTACATAATAATATATTTTATAGTTTTAATTATTACAATTATTTTAATATACTTTAATTACAACCTTTAGTTATTTTCTGTTTTTGGCTTATGCAACACAGTAGTAGTAGTAGTAATAGTAATACTTACAGTAGTATTTTGTATATCTGTAATTCAGTAATTCTGTAAATTCTGTATTCTTTGTAGCTCTATTACTTACAATTACAATTAGCTAATTTTTATTTATATATATAAATGCGTTGACACAGCACAGCACTATATTCGTAGCTATTTCTCTCCAGCTTTTTGCAATGCTTGCATGCAACAACAGTAGCTCCATTTTAATTTAATAGCCTCACCTGACCTGGCTTGGACTTTGGACACAGTACGCTTCGCTTTTTTCCCTTTCTATCTTAAAATTACCTAATTAGTATAGGATCGGTATCAGTATCTACCATCTTCTATCACACATCTTGTCTAATTCTAATTGTAATTAATTTACCTAATATTTCATAGCAACAAAAAAACCACCCACAGTGACAATTGACAAAATGGACAAATTAATCAAAATTAAAAACTAGGCTACAATCTACAACTATTTTCATTGAATGTGTGTTTTAATTGTAACTATTATTCCCACACCCATTCGTATTTTCGTTGGTGATTAAAATTCAAAAACAAAAACAAAAATTTAACGTTCTACGATTACGATTACGATAAACGATTGCGATCTCCTATGCTATACAAAGCACTAATTACTAATTACTAATTATTTTAATTTTAGTTTCTGTTTCTACATACAATCATTATTATGTAGCACACCTATTCTAATTAATTAATCAACGAATCAACTAAGAACTAACGGTTAGCAGTTAGCACTTAACGCTCCTTCTGATTCTACTACTCATTTTATCCTTGACTTGGCAACGCTTGTTTTAAAACTCTAATCTAAAAAGAATTCTACAATAATTGTAATTATAATTCTGTAATTGTAATTGTAAGGCGTCTATAGAATGTGTGTGTAACTTTATATACACACTAATCGCAAGCTACGTTGTATCGGTAATCCGTGATTCAATTTCTACTTGTGTTTTGAAACAGGCCTCTAATTTAATTCATTATCATTACTGCGTGACCACTATTAACATTTTTTGCTCAAAAAATGCCTGTAGTTAGTTCACAAATTATTATTATAGTTCCTAGTGGCTGGCATATTTTCTACGTTCGTGGATTTCTTCTGTGACACTGACACAAGTTAGTTAGGTAGCTACATTATTAGAATTAGCTTTTTCGTATTTTCGTAAATTCGTTATATTGTAATACATGGGTAGTTTATTGATGCGTGAAAAAACAACAACCTGACAAAAAATGACAGTTGACAGTTTGATAGTAAAATGTTTAAAAATCCCATCATTTTATAATTAATTCTGTATTCTGTAATTATTATGAAAATCAAAATTAAAAACCAACAGTAATCGTAATTAAAAATACAAATTATTCAATTATTGACAACAACAATGGATGAGGAAAAACAAAAACAAAATCGTATTCGTAAATAATAATAATAATAATAATTGTAACAATAATGTTGGGTTTACGTAATGGACATCGTCTATTTTTTCAATAATTTTTAACATTTGTTTTTATATTTTTATTTTTATTTTGTGTGTTGTTTTTTTTTATTTTATCGACTAACGTGATGACGTGGACTTCCAAAGCCGCCAGTTTTGGGTCCATTGGATGGACCGGTTCCTACTCTTGTGACGGGATGTCTCCTTGAATGAATTTTCATTTCTCGATCCAATTCGATTGCTTCCAGTCGTTGATTAAGCTCCAGTTTTTGTTGTACAGCTAATTTAAGTAATTGATTCAGGGTTTTCTTCTCTTCCTCCGCGGCACTCAGCTGACGTTGAAGCTCATCCACCTGCGTCGCATACTCTTCACAACGGGCAGCAAACATGGCTCGTAAACCTGAAAGAAGGGAAAAAAATGGAAGAATTAGTGTGATTCAATTAATTGTACAGTTTCTAGTAGGAACATGTGGAATAGTGGTAGTAGGGCATTTAATTCAATTTCTGGGGAATGAAAGGTTCGTGGTACAGCAAGGGGCCTTTCAAGTATGACGTCATAGAAATGACTTTTTTGAAATGTGGAAATACCATGTTTGGCACTCTTTTAAATGGTTGAAGTCTATTTTAGCAGCTTTTGAAAAGGCTAATATTATGTTTTGTACTGTTGAAAGTTGAAATCTTGTTTTTTGCCTGCTTTGAAAAGGCTAATACTGTTTTTTTGCAATTTTTCTAACGGATTTTACAGTCTGCATCACTTTTGAAAAGGCTAATATTGTGTTTTGCACTGTTTCAAAAGGTCGAAATCCATTCCTGCATCTTTTGAAAAGACTAATATTAGGTTTTACACTGTTTTTGAATGTTGAAATCTTGTTTTTGCACTTTTTGAAACGGCTAATTTTATGTTTTACACTGTTTCGAAAAGCTGAAATACAGTTTTGCATTTTTTGAAAAGGTTAATATTACGTTTTACACTGTTTCAAAAAGTTGAAATCTATTTTTGCAGCTTTTGAAGAGGCTATTATTTTTTTTACACTGTTTCACAAGGTTGAAATCCATTCCTGCATCTTTTGAAAAGACTAATATTACGTTTTACACTGTTTCGAAAAGTTAAAATCCATTTCTGCGTCTTTAGAAAAGGCTAGTTTTTTATGTTTTTTCAATTTTCGCAACATTATTACCACACAATATGCAGAATCCAACTATTTTCAAGGGATTTTGCTTGTCTAAGCCAACGTCACATATACATTTAAAAGGCCCCTAAAATGATCTGAAAAAAAGAGAAAAAACTCGGCTTACTGGAGAAAGTAGCAGCATCCTCTTTCAACAGTCTTAATTCATTTCTCAATTTCAACATGGTCTCCGTCACAATAATCTTCTCGGACTCATACTTGGCTTTGAGATTGGCCAAGGCTTTCTCAGCTGCTAATTTATTTGCTTTAAGGACACTTCGAAGGGTAGCATTCTGCTCCGTCTTGGCCTCCACCATGGAACGGTACTCACAGATTTGCGTCTGCAATTCCTCAAGGGTAGGGGCTCCAATACTCTCCGGCTCACGCTCCGCAGTGCTTCCTGTTGTGGTACGAGTGGGTCAAATAAGCGAGAAAAACGGTTAACAATCACCAAAATATATACCAAGAGATTAAAATATGTATTACAGACAACTATCTATGATCTACGCATATAAAATGATCTGTAAAATGTATAAATTTTGAGACAAATATTCATACCTGCAAGAGCTACAGCAGCCATCACATTATCACGCAATATTTTGACCTACGAAACAAAATAGTTACACATTCAAACAAAAATTCACAAACTAATCACATACAACATCTGATTTTTGCAGTACAGTAATCTTTACCCAATGCTTTTATTAACTAATTAACCTATTCGGAACTGGCCAACAATGGAGTTGGTTAGTGTTTCCACTACAAATTAACGTATTTTAAAAGCCCCAGACTATAATTCGAGATTTTCAAAAAGGACAAAACTAGAAACTAGCATTTAAAAAACAGTCAAAACTAGGAACTGAAACTGTCAAGAAGCTCAGAGCTAGAATTTAACATTTTAGAAACGGACCTAAACTTGAATTCAACATTTCTAAAAAGATCAAAACTAGAAATTAACATTTTGAAAATGGGTCAAAGCTACACAATTCAACATTTTCAAAAAGGGTCAAAGCTAGAATTCAATATTTTAGAAAAGGTCAAACCTTGGAAGTACAACTTTCAAAAACATCAAAACTAGAAATTATTAACTTTCAAAAAGGTCAAAGAAGCTAGAATACAACATTTTAGAATTCAACAACGTCAAAACTAGAAACTGATCATTTTCTAAAAAGGTCAAAACTAGAAATTACGACTTTCAAAAAGGTCAAAACTAAAAATTACAACTTTCAAAAATGGTCAAAACTAGAAATTACGACTTTCAAAAATGGTCAAAACTAGAAATTACGACTTTCAAAAATGGTCAAAACTAGAAATTACGACTTTCAAAAAGGTCAAAACTAAAAATTACAACTTTCAAAAGAGGTCAAAACTAGAAATTGCAACTTTCAAAAGGTCAAAACAAGAAACACAATCCTATTTCTAAAAGGTCAATTCACTGAAAATGGACAAAATAACTGCAATTACCTGGTCAGCCAGGGTTTCAACTTGGCGGGCGAAAGTGACGTCGCCCTCCCAGTTGCTGCTGTTGCTGGAACCAGACTTGGATTTTAATCGACTCAGCAGACCAAGAATATGACTATTTTGTTGAAACACCGTCGACTTGACTGGCGAACTTCCCTTCGTCTCGCCTTTCGGTGCTGCTAGTGACCAACATCAAAACCACCCGAAATTAGAGCGTAGTTCATAGTTCACAGTAAAATTAACTAAATGGTAGGTAGCAGGTGATTGTTAAAAAAGAACTAATTACATTTTGTGTTTGTATTTGTGTAAATTCTGTAAATAACAATTATTGTAAACTAAAAAGTTGCCAACTGACCGAGTTTATTATTCATGTGATCGAGCATGACGCGTTGGGGGGTGACGCCTTGAACGGTGCAGACTTGATAGTAGAGTGCAGCCAACTCTTCCGAGATTGCATTCAGATCCGATTGTGTCCCGTCAATGGTCTTGTGGGCATCCAGAGCGGACTCGTCCATGGACTTCAACTCAATGTCCATCTCCTCCAGTTTGGTCTCACAGGTCAGGAGCTGAAGATTCAACATTCAAGTTTCAAGTTGTTACTTAGTTAATTTTATAGTTAATCATTCAATTTGTGCAAGATACTATCAACTAGTAAAAAGAATGCTTTACAAACGTGCTTTTTCTACAAATTAACTTTTTCGAAACCGGAATAAAACTCAAAATAACATTTGTAAAAGTATTCAAAATCTGTAACTGAGACTTTCAAAAAGGTCAAAATCAGAAATTACCATTTTCAAAAAGGTTTAAAACACGAATTTAAGCCTTTCAGGAAGGTTAAAACAAAAAATGACATTTTCAAAAATATGTAAAACAAGAAATTAACTCTCTCGGAAAGGTCAAAACAAGGAATTAACAGTTTCAGAAAGGTCAAAAATAGAAACAGGCATTTTCCAAAAGTTTGAAACTGGAAATTAACACTTTCAGAAAGATGTAAAGCAAGAAATTATAACTTTCAGAAGGGTCAAAACAAGAACCTGATATTTTAAAAAAGGTGTAAAACAAGAAACTGACTCTTTCAAAAAAGGTGTAAACCAAGAAACTGACGCTTTCAAAAAAGGTGTAAACCAAGAAACTGACGCTTTCAAAAAAGGTGTAAAACAAGAAACTGACGCTTTCAGAAATATAAACAGATTAAAACAAGAAATTTTAACTTTCAAAAAAGTCAAAACAAGAACTTGACACTTTCAAAAAGATGTAAAACAAGAAATTAGCCCTTTCAAGAAGATGTAAAACTAGGTCTAGCACCGTTTCGAAAAAGTGTTTTAGTGTTTACATTCTGTACCTTTTCTTTCATGTTGGTCATTTCACTCTTGAGTGCAGTGGCCACATCGGAAATAATGACACTGTCTGACTTGTCAATCTTAGCTAATGACAGTTTCAATTCATCCAGTTCTTTCGAGGAGACGTTGAACCAACTGTGATAGACGGTGTTCTGAAATGAGGCAAAAAATGTGTTAAAAAACGACAAGAAAAACCATACATTTTTTAAATTTAGGTATTTTTGAAGTCTTTTTTCGTTTTTATTTTTTAAACTGATTTTTGTTACTGTTGTACATACTTTAGGTTCTGCTTGAATATCTGCAATACTAAGACGTTGACTAGTGTGAAATTTGACGGAATGCAAGGCATCGATATGTGACACGATGGTGGTGACGGCAGCTTGGAGTGTGGAGACTTGACCTTTGCCCTTCTCCACTTGATCTTGAATCTCTTTTAGACTCTTTGTGAGGGCATTTCGCTCCGACTCGACCGTCTCCACTTGTTTCTCCAATTTCTTCATCTTATTCAAATGGATTTCACTGAAGAGATCAAGTTGCTTCTCCCCTGGACGAGCGTCCGGACCACCGTCCATGCCGGGAATAGGCATGTCTTCGTCACTATCGTCACTCCCACCGCCACCCATGGCGTGATCGTTATCTTCGTGCATGCCACCTGAAAGATGGTACAGAAGTTTTACAGGTATTATTACAATTATCTATATATTAATTCCCAATGCAACATTAATGCTTTCAAACTTGAACTTCAAAGCTGAAAGCCTTTTTGAAACGGCAATGTGTCGTTTTACATCCTTTTAAAAGTGTGTTAATTACGCGTTTTGATATTTTTTAAGAATGCTGATTCCTAGTTTTAGCTTTTTGAAAATGTTAGTTTCTAGTTTTGAAGTTTTTAAAGGTACTACTTTCAAGGTTTGACCTTTTTGAAGAGGCTAATTTGTAGTTTTAGAGCTTTTTGAAGATGGTATTTTCTAGTTTTGAGCTTTTTGAAAGTGTTACTTTCTGGCTTATACGTGTTTGAAACTGTTGATTTCTAATTTTATCTTTTTTGAAAATGTTAATTTCTAGTTTGACCATTTTTCAAGTGTCAGTTACTAGTTTTTAGTTTTTTAGTGTTTCTGAAAATGTTGGTGTCCAGTTTCAACTTTTTTGAAAATGTAAATTCCTAGTTTTAGCGTGTTTGAAAATGTTGGTTTCTACTTTTGACTTTTACAAAATTGCTCATATTTTGCTATATACCTTTCGAAAATGTGAATTACAAGTTTTGACGTCTTGAAAAAAGCTAATTTGTAGTATTAAACACTTTTTTAAAGGATATTCCAGTTCCGAGTAGGTCAACTATGAGCATGTTGCCTTCAGAAAGTAGGTGCCTATCTAAATGGCACGTATAATTGCCACGTGCTTTTAAATAAATTAAAATGTCACAATATTTATCTCTGTTTCTCTGAGAAATAAGTCAAAACTTCATGCAACACACTTTCAAAGGAGGTAGTCGGTATCACATTTCGCATTGGCATTGCATATTACAATTTAAGGAATGTAAATAAGTGCTAAGAGGGACGCACACAAGCTTTCAACCAGTGTAAAATGTCAAAATGCACGTTTTAAAAAGTGTGGTTTCGAATCTGGCAAACTGTCATAAAATAGGTACCTACTTTTTTTAAGAGCAGAAAATGTCAACACAATAATGCTTACCCCTTAAACTGAGTGCTAAATTGGACAGATTCATCATGGATTCGGAATTAATTCTGGCATCCAGCTCTTTCTTGAGTGCATAGCGATTTTCCCTCTCATTCTGAAGTGCTTCAAAAGCCTCATTCATTTGTTTCTCGGCTAATTTTTTTAATGTAGTTAATTCCTCAACTTGCTGTTGAAGTTCTAAGGCAGACTCCATGAGTCGTCGGATTTCATGTTTTGCCCCCTCAAATTCCACTTGGGAGGATCTTAAGACGGACACTTGCTTCTGGAGGGAGGTGTTCTCTTCCTCTAATTCGGAGCAATCTTTAATGAGGCGAGATTCCCGGAATTTCATCTCCTTCACTTCCTTCTTTAGCGTCTGCTTCTCATGATGAAGGGACTCAGCTTCCTTTTGCAAGTCCGCTGTGTCCGCTATAAGGCGGTCCTTCTCGGCTTTGAGCCGGTCTGTAAGTATTCAATTTGATTAAAATTTGTTTCATTGTTGATTGTTAACCTATTCGAAACTGAGAAACCAAGGAAAGAATGCTTTACAAAGTGTTTAATTCTGTAGATGAACTTTTCCAAAACAGTCAAACCCAGTAAATAACACTTTTTCAAAAACGGTCAAAACTAGTAAATAACACTTTTTCAAAACGGTCAAAACTAGTAAATAAC
>JAQFZC010001585.1:0-28753 GCA_034695205.1 Dicyrtoma fusca | reverse complement strand
CTTTTTCAAAACAGTCAAAACTAGTAAATAACACTTTTCAAAACAGTCAAAACTAGTAAATAACACTTTTTCAAAACGGTCAAAGCTAGTGAATAACACTTTTTTAAAAAGTTCAAAACTAGTAAATAGCACTTTTTCAAAACAGTCAAAACTAGTAAGTAACGCTTTTTCAAAACGGTCAAAACTAAAAAATAACACTTTTTCAAAATAGTCAAAACTAGTAAAGAGCACTTTTTCAAAATAGTCAAAAGTAGTAAATGACACTTTCAAAAGTTCAGAAAACTAGAAACTGCTGTTTTCAAATGGTCAAAACTAGAAATTCCCTCTTTCATTCTAAACTCTAAATGTATTACAGTTTCGAAAAGGTTAAGTTAAATTAGAATATATGTTTTTATTAATTTGTATTTTGTCTTTTGCCTTTTAGCGTCGACGGGATTGTGAAGGAGGAAGACGTGGTGCGAGTGGAAGGCTTTCGCCGGATTTCTACAGCTTCTTCTGTGTCAGGCTATGGGACAGAGAGCGAGAGGGATCCCAGCCATTTCTATGACAATCGGGGCCCACACTGGCGGTGGAGCTTTAGAAAAAGTAGTTTTGCCTTGCAAATCACTCTTCGCTTTTGTATTTTCTAAATCGGAATCTCTTTCAAACCAGTATCGTATTGATAAAAAGGATTTTTTACAGTTGACAACCTGTTAAATTTTAATTTGTGAATGATTATTCTTATGTTTCCCAGTAGTTAAACCCATGATTATAGAAAAGTGCTCTTATGTTTTTTGTTTCATGAAATCTTGAGTAGTGGAAGAGGAGGTGAAGAATTGTCACCTAATGCCCGGACCAACTAGTCCACCCGCACGGAAAAAGTCCGTCACGCTTAGAGTAGAAGATATTGGAGGCCATCTTTTAGTTCCTCCTGGAGCAGCGGGCTGCTCCTCAAGTAGTGAAACTTTGACTGACCAAGTAAGTAGAAATTAAAGAGTGAAGCTACCTGTACAAAAATTATTAAATCCTTGAAAGCTTATAATGTATTATCATATGAACCAGACTTAATGTTTATTGACTCAAACAACAATTAAATTCAAGATAGCTTGACTCATTTCTATGTATGTTCATTATGTGGAAGTCAGTCAAGCTATCTTGAGCTTAATTGTTCCAAGACCAATTTTACATCGGAATTAATGTTATAGAAAAAATTATTACAGAACGCTTCAAAGAAACAAAGACACTCGAGTGTAAATTCTGCTTCATCGGATGCCTCCGAGTCTGAGGAGGAAGCAGCTCCAGTTCCAGCTCCTAGTGTTTCCAACTCCAATTGTAAGCCTTTATTATTGCAAATAGTTATATGTAGCCCCATAGTAGACCAATGTAGAACTTTTGGTACCAAAACTTTGCATGGTTGCACAAATTGTAGCAAAAAATTCATTGTATTATGCATTGATTTTATTTTTACACAACTGTTACTTCACCATAATGTAATTATGATTAGCCGTGATTACTAAATACTTGCTGTGCATGGTGTTCTGATTTTTAAAATTGTCTGCACCACTATTGCTGTAGTAGATCGTCGTTGAAAGTGTAATATCTGCACCAGCTACGTCTATCGGTTCCAAATAATTCAAAACTTATCGCTAGTAGAGCTGCAAAACGTCCTAAGTTTATTTCTGCGAAACAAAAAGCGCTTTCAACGACGGAGTAATTCTATATAGTTTTTTTCTCGTGTGTCAGTGAACTTATTTTTACTTTTAAGCCTTAGCCAAAAATGCATGCAATTCAAGTTTCAAGGACGACCTTGGAGAAAGTTTAAAATATGATTCAAAAAATGAAAATCCCCCAATCCCATCCAAGTATCCAAGTGCACTGTTTGAACACAGGCTATTTTGCACGTACGTATGCATACTTTAAATTTAAAAAATCGCAAAATTGATTGTGGCTTCTCTTTAGTTTATTTCTTTGTAATTAAATGGAGTTATTGACATAATTATTTGAATTTAAAAAAAATGACCATCTTTGTAAACGCAGCGCCTTCCGAAAAGCGCAAATGCTCCTCTACATCCATCTACGCGTCTATCCTCCAAAGACGAGCCTCGAAGCAGCGACCCTCCTACGTTGAATCTGAGATGGGCGCCAGCTCCACCCCTCGCTCCTCCTTCCAGACCCATGGCTCAGAATCTCCCCAGATGAGCAGTAAAGCGGGGGTGGTGGTCACAAGTTCCCGGCAGTCCCAACGTCGCTCAAGTAGCGCCTCTGCCGCGGCAGCATTCGCCATTGCCACGGCTGGCTCCACCAACTCCAGAGTCCCTGGACAGACCGAGATCGTAGTTCCAGAAAATGAAGAATTAAAATTTGTTCGACCACGGAAGGAGAGTGTGCTCTCTAGTGCTGCCACTATGAGAGTCCTATCTGTCCTGAGACATTGGGTGGCCAAGCATTCTCAAGATTTCGAAGATGTCAAATTGAGGAATTTAACGGTTTCATTTCTGGAGGATATTCTCTGTTCACCGGCTCTCCTTCCAGCTGAGAATAAAGCTGCCTCACAGCTCCTACGCTTACTCACGAGGGAAGAGCCCAAGAAAATCGATCTGAATGTTCTGCTAGCACCAACTGCGGTAATTATTACTACATTATCATCATTGTTATTATTACTATTAATATTATTGGGTTTAATATTGTTCTAAATACCTCTTTTATTTTTTTGTATTATATTTCCAGAGCACGGAAACAATCGAGAGTTTATCAGCTCTGGAAATAGCGGAACAAATGACGTACTTGGATCATCAAATTTTTGTCTCCATACGTTCGGAGTAAGAAATGCTTTTTTTAATCTATTAGGAGCTGGGGAAACATGCAAAGGATGCTTTACAAAAGTGTTTAATTATAGAAATTAACTTTTTCAAAACGGTCAAAACTAGTAAATAACACTTTTTCAAAACGGTCAAAACTAGTAACTGACACTTTTTCAAAACGGTCAAAACTAGTAAATGACACTTTTTCAAAACGGTCAAAACTAGTAAATAACACTTTTTCAAAACGGTCAAAACTAGTAAAAAACACTTTCAAAACAGTCAAATCTAGTAAATAACACTTTTAAAAGGTCGAAAAACTAGAAATTACAATTTTTAAAAACATTCAAAACTAAGTATCTTACCGTTTCGAAAAGGTTAATTAATCGCAGTTTCAATGAAGGATGATTAAAAAATGTGCATAGGTCTATAATTCTTATTTTAAAAATTTAAGGGAATTCTTGGGACAAGCTTGGACCAAAGAGAATAAGGATCAACGGGCCACGCACATCACACTGATGACCCGCCGTTTTAATGACGTGAGCCGGCTCGTCGTTTCGGAAATAATGCGTCGACCCTCGCAAACCGCTCGCTTGCAAGCAATGGAGAAGTGGGCTGCTGTGGGGGATATATGTCGAGTTCTTCATAATTTTAATGGAGTTCTTCAAATTTGTGCTGCATTTACTAATTCCGCCGTTTTCCGCTTGAAGAAAACTAATGATAAATTGTCAAAAACGGTACAGAAGTTACATCTGTGACAGAACTCAAATTTATTTATGGTTTTTAATTCAATTTTATGAAAATTCGATTTTTTTTTACGTCTTTTTCAGACACGTGGGACGCTGGATCGTCTTCACAGTCTAGTTGGAGGTGACGGGCGTTTCCGTGGTTTGCGGGATGCCCTTCATCGTGTAGATCCTCCTGGAATCCCGTACCTAGGAATGTACTTGAGTGACCTCACATTCATTGAGGAAGGGACCCCAAACTTTACCCCCGAAGGTCTCTTAAATTTTGCCAAAATGCGGATGGTAGCCCATGTCATTCGAGAAATCCGACACTTTCAACAAACCCCCTACAAAATTGAATTCCAACCCCGGGCCTCCAACTACCTTCGGGACCCCGCCCTCCTCCTGGATGACGATCAACTCTATAAATTAAGCTTACTCATCGAGCCTAAACAGGGACGACTCAATTCCCAGTCTTCAACTAATTAACTAGCTTTACTCTGTAGTTAAAATACTTACAATATTACATTAATTATTATTATATTTTAATTACAAGTCAAACTGTCTGTACACTGTCAATTATAACTGTAGTCAGTCAGCGCTCTCATCAATTATCAGTGTAACTATAACAAATATGTAAGTACATTTAAAACAATATTCTATAAAAATATAAAACTATGAATGAATATTATTCTTACTATAGTGGTATACATATAACTATAGCCTTTACACCTGCTACTCTATTCCTAGTATTACAAAAAATATTGTGCATAAACATAGCTATGGTTAGTGGTACTATAATCTACTAATGTAGTATATTTAGTGCTATTTTCCCATTTAGTCGTTTTTATGGTCAATATTTCTTTCATGTTTGACGTGAGTGTTTAAAAGCGTAGTATTAAATTTATTGTATTTACAAAACGTTAAATCTACAAACTCGTAACGTAGAAGTTTAGCCATCAAAGAACAGAGTTATTGTATAGGTAGATGTTATAGTCCCACAAAGTGATACAGTACAAGAGATATTTGTGATCTTTTAGTCTTAGTCAGTGTGGAATGTTCTATAAAAATATGAGTAGAAAAACGGGGTAGTAAGTTATAGTAAATATTAATATGTAGTACAGCGTAAGCATTGGTTTTTCGTTTTTTCAAAACAAAAAAAAACGTGTTAAATATTATTTGGCGTGAATTATAATTTATTTTTAGGCAAATTGTGTTACTGAGTGATAATATATTCTTAATTACTATAAGGACTGTAACTAATTAATATTACGAGTGACTAACTACCACAGCCCATACAGCTATACACAAGATTTACCTTTGACCTTGACCTTGACCTTGACGTTTGACCCTATATGCTTAACTGTACTTACACTGCACTAGCACTGTAGTGTGTTCTAATGGACTAAATATGCTGACGTAATTATTTATTAATAGTGAAATGTTACGTAGGATTAAATATTGTCTTATTATACTTATTTTGAAGAAAGAAAAATCTATAGTTACTATCCACTACAATCCACAATGTTCAAAAGTGCCCATTTGTGCCCTGTCTGTCGTTTCAAATCGTCGCGTCAGTGTAAAAATGTCGTTTAAATCTAAAATTCTAAAAGTGTAAAAAATCTAATTAACGTTTCTTAACATCACACTTACACACTACTAAATGTAATCGTACTCTTAATCGTAGTGTACGGTTTAGCCCAAGTAATTAGTAATTAGCTAGGGACCTACTAAAGTATCTATCTTCTATAGTGTTACACAAAACATAACTGTTACTCATAAAGACTGTAAAGTGTCACGGTCACCAAAAATGTTTACACACTTTTTTCTGTCTAATTCTATACTCTGAATGTAATCATTAGGTCTATACATAGATAGGTGTGGCGTGTGCTAAATTAACTCCGGAAATCTAGAATGTCTTAAAAGTGTAAACTATGAAATTACTAGAAAATAGATTCAATTATCAAAGATTGAAATTATTTAATTTATAAAAATCAACTTTAGCTGGTCTACTATGTCATTGTACTTGTTAAAATTGTAGAAATCTAAAAAAAAAAAATTATACACTGTCATTTTTATTATAATAAAACTATATTCAAAAAGTTGACCTTTGACATTACCAACTTGTTTATGTAGTGTGTACCTATAAATATATATTTATTTAGTTTTAGTTTTTGTTCTCAAAAAAAGTACTAAATGGGAAAATGATCTTTGATCTATAATTAAGTATGTAGCAGATTTACAATAGAATATGATTTTTCTTAATTATTTTAAGTTTCTATTTTTAAAATACGTGATATTACAAAATATGTATTTATTTAATTGGATCATAATATGTAATTTTTTCATGATTGAAAATGAAATAATACTACTGCATTAGTTGCATTACAATAATAATATTTTTCAATTGTTGCGTAGCTAAAAGGTGAGATATAATATGTATTACAAAAACTTGCAAGTTTAATTATGATTCTAGATTGTAATTAGACGAACGTATTTACAATACAACAACAATAGTAACATTATACAAATACGATTACGGATTGGTAATAAAGGAAAAGGAGCTTCTACAAAGTATTACACATATATATAATTAATTACCTACCTACTTATGGCATTTATATTAAGAAATTATGTATTTACATAGTCAGCAACTATAAGCAATATATAACTAAAAAATAAATCAATAAAATGTACCAGTAATCAATTGATTTAAAAAAATATATAACTTTTTGTCAATTGTGTGTACTAGTGATTAACCTTGTTTCTAATTTTTTCTAGGACCTACGCCATGTAATTATTTATACAATGTAATTATCTATAGGTACAATAGTTTTACTAGTTAGTCACTCACGCACACCCGTCGATCTGAACTAAATGGTATATAAATAAACAATACTATCAACTATAAATTAATATTAATAAGTATATAGAACATAGTTTATTTAAATGTTTGAATTATACAAATAATTAATAAAATACCAACAGCGTTCTCATCAGTGATCGTGATCGTGATCAGTAATCGCGCTAAGAACTGTAAACTGTAATCATAATTTAAATCAAATTATAGTAATTCGTATTTGGTAATTCTAAATTCAAACTAAAAGCATATGTAAGTTGAAAATAGGACCCAAATATCATAATCGTAATAGTTAATTGATAATAGACTATGACTGTGCTCTGAAAAATCGTCGAAAAACTAAAATTGAATTTAAAATATAAATTGTGCATCTAAAATTCAAACATTATTGCGAAGTAATGGATAATGATATGATCTGGTCAGAATCTAATAATGATAAAAGTAACATAACTAACTAACTACACATTATTCTGTTAGTAATTATTAATAAATTATGATAAGTATGTATACATACAACTATTCTATAGTCTGTAAGATTTACGTACCTGGTCCTAGTTACATAATTACTATAAAAAAAAGTCGTTTCCTCAATAAATGATGTGTTCTTCAACCCTCATTTTGGTGCTTGAGATCCGTAAAAACTTGAACTACAACATCTTTCATCTCTTCACAATTATTATTCATATTATTTTGTGGTACGATCTTCAACAGGATGGACGGACACGCTTCAGAGTTACAAGTTACGCTAGTGAATAGCAAACTAGTAATTAGAGTAGGTGGGTTTTACCTAGAAATCAGAAAATTTGCTCAGTAATGGTTTTGATCATATAATTATGTATTTATTTACATCCGTCTGTAGACAGAATCAGTTTTTCTCATGAAATGTATGGTATGTATGTTGAGGTAACCATAAATTGTGGTTCCGAAGCTTCCAAATATTACTCAAGCAGTCCAAACTAATTTGTGGAGTTGCAAAAAGTGACCTAAGACCACTTCATGGAATGACCTTGAATTATAAATTCGAAGTAAATACTTACAATACTGACGTAACTAATTTCACGATGATTATATTTTATCAGTAACATCTTCCACATCGTGAATAATTATATTTACATACAAATAGCTCCTTATTAGCAACGAAGCAAGAAATTGCGAAACAAAGTAGCACTTTCTGTAATTACTCATAAATAATACACATTGTAAGATTTTTTTTGACAGGTAATTACACACATGAACCTACTGGAACGTCTACTAAATTCTTTTTTACAAACTAACATTTTGTTTCGGAGTTTCTTTGTTGGTCTGGAAGGTAAAAGATGTTCAGGATTATAAGTTCTTCACAATTTTACTTGTGTGCTTTAGTTTCATCTTGATTCTTCAACTGCGTGGGTGCTGGCCACCTTCAATTACTACATAATACAGATTGTTTGAATTTTGCTCATTAATCGATAACTGCAGTATACATTCAACATTAGAATTAAGCTTTCAAAATGAAGTTTGTTTACCTTGCCCTCCTAGTAGGGCTGTTAAATCTTCAAAGTTTAATAAGTTTTTCGAATGCTGCCCCAAACACATCAGAGGGGGATGATTGTATTGTAAAAACGAGGCTGGGGATGGTTCGTGGAAAGGTTGAGCTGTCTCGGAATGGGAAGAGATACTGCAGCTATCTTGGAATTCCCTACACGAACACACCAAAACGATTCGAAGTAAATTAATTAATTTTAGTTTCAAATCAAAATTAAACTTTAACAATCCAATGGAATTAATATAATTGCTGTAACATATATAATATTGCTGTAATATAACATTTTGAACACAGATTCTACTCCATCAATATTAATCCTATTTAGTATATACAATAATTTTTGTAATAACAGGAGGCCAAGATGGTCGAACCTTGGACTGGAGTTAAAGATGCCACTAACTATGGATCTCGCTGTCCACAATTCGAAAGTGCCTTCAATACAGAAAAATATTTGGGAGAGGAAGATTGCCTCTTCGTGAATGTCTATTACCCGCTTGATGACGTGAGTTGACGTTGAACGTTGACGAACAATAAGCTCCTCTACCTTAACAATAATTTAAACAATATTATTATTTTAATTAATGATTACCTAACTAATTCCTTCTACAACCTAAAGCAATGTCAAACGTCTCAAAATTCAACCACTTTACCGGTTCTATTTCACATTCACGGTGGAGCTTTTGAGATCGGGGCCGCGTCGGATTTTGGACCCAAATATCTTATGGACGAATGCGTTGTTTTTGCCGCACTGAACTATCGTTTAGGGGCACTAGGTAATTCAATTTTTACGTGTAATTACGCGTTAAAAGGCAAAAAATACAAAAAATAAATAAATAATCCATTAAATTAATTTTTGAATTTTTTTCTTTAGGATTTCTTACCACGAGCGATGGACTAATCCCAGGAAATTTGGGTTTGAAGGACCAAGTTTTAGCTTTGAAATGGACGCAAGAGAATATCAAATGCTTTCATGGAAATCCAAACTCGGTTACTTTAATCGGAATTAGTGCTGGCTCCTCTTCCATTGCTAATCTAATTGCTTCTCCAGCTGGAAAAGGTACTGTCTTGCTAAATAATATTTTTAAAGTCAGTAAGTCTATTAAGATTTTATTATAATTAATTACTTTGTAATTTTTGAAGGACTTTTTCACCGAGCAATTTTGCACAGTGGGGCGGCCGGACCAACTATTGTAAAAAATAAAAAACCCGCACAAAGGGCACGTGCGTTATCGAAGCGATTAAATTGCACTGTAGATGACACAACGAGCACCGCCGGGTTGAAGGAATGCTTGATAGCCGCCAGTGCAAAAGATATTGTGTATAATCAAAGAATTTACGTAAGTAATTTTACTAATTAAGTAATTATGTAATTAAACTACATTATTTTAAATTATTTTTTTTATTTTTACTAGTATAATTAAACTTATGTAGACTGCATCCTAATTTTGTTTTCTTACTAGGAATGGAATATAGATCCATTTATTACGTTTGGCCCAACAGTAGAAAATCTAAATGCAAGTAATCCGATTCACACCGTCAATCCGTTCTACAAACTTGTTTCTGGAGATTTTAACCGCGTTCCGATTATCATGGGATTCGCTGAAGATGAAGGAGTACTTTTGCAGGCCTTAGGTGAGTTATGCTTGGTATTCGGGTTTTAATATAACGTGACACAATGGGCAAATTAAATGTTTTATTTTATTTGTGTCTACTTTTTTTACGAAATAGGAGTAATTAGTAACCCCAAAACTGTTGCTGACCTAAACACTAAATGGGAGGAGATTGCACCTATTCATCTCTATTACGATGAAGACCACATTCCTCAAATGGACAAAAATCATTTCTCAAAAGAAATTCGAAACTTTTACTTTGGCAACAAGAGCGTTGGCATGGAAACCTTTCAAGATCTAGTAAATTTGCATTCGGATCGATATTTCGTTCAAAGTATCATGGACACCGTGGAACTTCACTCAAGATATGCTCCTGTTTACCCTTATGTCTTCACGTACAAGGAAGGCTTCAGCTTTGTCGGGGCTCTTGGCTACCCGGCAAAGGGTGAGTCAAAACTAAACATAATTATAATGCTATGGAATTCGAATAATTATGTAAGTCTATAAAAATTAGTGATTTCAATTTTTCGGGATAACTTATTAATGATTACTTTAGTTGCAACACATGGGTCCGACTCTCAGTATGTATTTGTAAACAATTTTTACAAAACTGAAATAACGAAAGACTCACCAATTGCAGACTTTTCACAAAAACTAATTAAACTTTGGGTCACATTTGCTGAAACCGGGTAATTTTAAACTCATATACTAGCTAGTACTTTAAATCTTCAAATATTTCTTTAAAGTTTGAACTAGCTCACAAAGTATTGTTTTAAATATACATTCGTGTGTTTCAGAAACCCAAGTGAGACTTGGCCAGTCAAGAATATAATGAAGCCATACAAAGATGACGGAGTCTCGCCCAACAATTGGTATCAGATCGATGAAAAAATTACCGAACTTCCAAATTATTTACAGGATCGACGGGAATTCTGGAGAAACTTGGGACTCCGAAATTATGATTATCCTGTCTGCTATTGATAATGTTATCACGTATATTGCATACCAAATTAACCAAATACCTGAAACAGAGTGTAAATATTCTTACACAATTGAACCAATAAACTGTTGTTGACAGTGCTTGTCACTATTCAATGAATTAATTCCTTAAGAAAATTACAACACAATAAAGGAATAAAATAAATTTTTAATTTGCAAAAATAAAATTCGTTATTCTAGTATTAATATTATTAGTGCGAATTATCTTGCTTTATACTGAATTACTTAAAATAATTAGTATTTTTTAAGAGGTAAAAGAATGTACTACCTTTACAATAATATTACAGTTACGATGACGTAAGACAAAGTACATACCGTAAATGACCGAATTATCGCCGGGGCTCAAATAATTACCGGGGTCTAGACATGCCAGATTCAATAATCGCCGTGGCTCAAATAATCGCCGGGACGTTTATTAGGAATATACAGCACTGCATGGGCAGAAGTTAAGTTTATTATTTTTACTGCTATTATTTAGGATCAGCGCAATACAATCTGGACTGAAACCATTTGCCGGAGATGTGACAAGTGTTAGAAAAAACCAGGTTAAAGCCGTTTTAATGAATTCACATTACTCTCATCTATGAAATAATCAAGCCCTCTTAGCATGCGTATAGTCAATAAAATGCAAAAATAAGCTAGGTTTATTGTTTATCCGCATTTTAAAATTTTCATATAAAATAATTGAAATACACCGCTTTCTACCACAATCGAGAAGCTTTTACTTAGGCATACAGCTGTCACTTTAGGTCAATATATTTTGGAACTTTTGTATTGACAAGAAACTGGAAAGTTGCTTTCAAAAAATGAATAGTCGCACAACTTTGTCAACTTTCCTTTGCCTAGTTTATATTTTTGACCATTTATTTAGCTGCTTAGCTTTCGAAGAGGGTCAACAGGTCAAGATTGTCCCATTTGTAGACCCAATAGCAAAAAACAGGGAGTCGATGTTACAACCGTATCGAAATCAGTACATAGGTAATTTATTATCGAATATATATCTATCACACTGTTAGCAGAAAGATATATTGCAGTTTGCTAATTTTATTTTTTTGAAGCTGTTATTTAGGATACGATACAATACAGTTTCCAATGAAACCCTTTGCAAACCCCCTTGAAAAAGGTGTTGTTACCAGCCGGGTTAATATCGTAAACTTTAAACCAATGAAATACATACATACAACTCATACTTGTTGTTCACACCAATGAAATACTCAAGCCCTATATTAGCATATAGCAAATAAAATCCACAAATAATTATCCTGCCAATTTTTAACACGAATATGCTGTTCAAAATTGTGTTAATACAATAACTAACTTAAAATCTTTTAAAACTATTTTAGGTTTACAATTTTTAGGAGAAGAAACCCTACACAATTTCCAGCTACAAGTGGACAAAATACCTAATGCAAAACTATGCTATATGTCTGCCCCAACAAATACAGTTTTTCATGTTCATTATCCTACACCATCTACACAGTGTGTTAATGCAACAGAATTACGTTAATTGCTACGTTAGAAGTACATACCAGGAGGGCTAAAAATGTTTCTCGTTTAATAACAAGGATGGATCCTAGTTTAGCCCCTATTGGTTTCAGCGCTTTCATTTGCTTTGCATACATTTTGTGCATAACCCTTCCCTTAGATGCTTCCGCCGTAGACCAAGACCGAAGGAATTTGATCGACCAGTAATTAATGCTCCCAACTAAGTTGCATACCACAAACTCCAAAAGAACTCCAGCAAGAAACATTATGGGGCACATAATGAAAAGAGCTGAACCAAAGGCGCTGTAAAGCATGACGCAACCATAAAGCCCTAAAACATGTGCCACACTACTTAAGCAAATCATGCCGGGAAGTACAAATTGAGAACAAATGTCGTTGACCATTATATTGAGAACTTGAAGCTCCTTATAGATCTTCAGAGCCTTAGGTCTAAAGATGATACGTCTTGATCCAAATTCCTCCTGATGATGCTTTCCACTTAATGAAAATTGAAGCCATAGTTTTGCACATTCCGAATAGAGCAAAATAAGAAGTATATATAGTATTGCTACATATACTACGGACGTAATTCGATTGTACTCCAAAAGGAAATAAACAAACTGTGTTATGGGTGATTTTATATTTTGAGGCAGGTAGTGGTAGACGTAGCGATGATGTTCCGGTTGAGCAAAAAACAATGAGGCAAACGGAACAGTACATAATGGGAATCCATACGTAAAAACAATTGTAACAAGTTCGCATACCTTCCTCTTCTTAGTAGAATAACCATTGTGAAAGCATTCACCTGGAACAAACACAAAAATATAAATACAATTGCTAAGGAGACTAATGATATAAATATATCGCATACCTGATAGTTTTGTGTTGAATTGAAAAAGCCTGTTGATAAAGGTTGTAAGCAAATGTCTGTCAAGTGTTCCCCTAATGTTTAACAACAGGGCGCCGTTCAAGTTTGTGGTCAAAAAAATGTCGATCATGATATCAGCCAGATTGGAATGATGAATAGATGTAACTAAATTAAACAGAAGGTTAGCTTGCGTTAAAATTAGGTATATTAAATTTCCCGCCCAGGAAAGCCATTTGAATCTACGTCGTTCAACAACGAGTGATTTTGTTTCGGGACACCAATGGAATGGGGACATGTTTGTGAAAGTAGCCATCTTGAAGAATACTTCAACGGTTTTTACGGTTAATTGTGTTAGCATGTTGTTAATTCTTTCGCTTATTAGTACTTTAACGCGTGTTTTAGCTTTACTTGAGATAAAATTCAGTACTGTTAAGTTACTCGGATGAATGTAATACTGAGAATTAAAAATTAAGGAAAGAATTGTGAATGTGTTTTAAATCTTTGGCGCACTATACGATGCAAGAATGTTAATTTTACTGCTTTAGTGTGCTGGGCAAAATATCCATCGATGCCAGTATCAGAGTCCAAAAGGTACAAAAAGTAGACCTACAAAGAAATAATATTGTTTTGAACGCCGTTTTTTCTCCCTCAAGAAAATTTACTGTCTAAGGTTTAAGTAATAAACTCGTCTGAATTAAGACTGCTAGTATGAAAAATTAAGTTGTTGGTTGTAAAACACGTAGCTAATTATAATATAAATAAATATTTACCAAGTAGTTACGTTTTTCGCTCAAAATCGTCAGTATTATATATATATATATATATTATTTTAATACACATTTGTTTATTCTCAGACAAGATCCTTTTGGCGATATAGCTAGCACGCTACTGGCATTAATAAAGGCACATCACTTTGTCGTAATTACTACCGAGGAAATGCTTTTACCAGTAATTATGTATTTAATTAAAATAATTTTCTGCTGTTTACGACGTTTCTATTTCCACATAGTTATACATCGCTCCCGTTGAGTAAAAATATTAAAGCACACTGTGTATTTTATTAATAATACAACTAAAAGGAAATGGGTTTACTACGAAGGAATATGTTAACTAAAACGAATGCCTTATAGTATTATCATATTAAATACACATGTTGAAAAATATATTGTGAATTCCACGTCCCTACATTGATTATCGTTAGGCATTAGTTTAAATTGTAGTAGCTCTACTTCCGCGTTACTTTCTAACTTTATTAAATTGATATTATTACTAACTTACATTCCGTTTGCTATGTATACCTTTAAGATGGATCAACGTATATGAGATAGGATTTCTGATACATCTACATGCAGTACCAGTACTCGTACGTAACTTCCAATTATTTGTTGTTTTGCATCTAAATAATGTTACTGAAATGTTTTTGTTCGATTGAGTAAACATAGTTGGCAGAGTACAAGAGTACAATAATTACATTTTACTGTTTTCCGGGGCACTAGGTAAAGAACGTTAACACATTTACATTCTGATATCTCCTGTAAAGAAGAGAACATAGACTTATTGTTCTTGCAAAACAAACTATTCAAATGTCTGCAGTAAGTAGACACTAAAAATTACACCTAATTGATATGTAATTGGTTAATATCTAATACACAACCTAGAGTTTAGTAAATTAGTGAGAAATGTGTGGAAACTATCACAATTGGACTGGCTTAACTGGAATAAGGGCATCGCGAGCTCCTTTACTGCCGTCCAAAGTACTCACAATTATCCTTTTTAGGCTGTAACTGCATAATTTCACTCTAGTATTTGCATTCGCTTCAACATGAAATGAATAATTAAATGATTTTTGTGCCGGTTTTCCGGGGTTATGCATAAAGAAACTAGTTCAGTTTTGTCCGTTATATTATATTCCGATAAAAATTTGGTTTTCTACCAATTGTCTAGGAATGATTTTTGTAAAAACAATAAATTATGTTTACTCACATTTTACCTTTAAGATGAAAAATGACGCTTATCCAATACGCTTTAAAAGCAAATAAATGACGCGCTGGCAAAGACTTAAGCGATGCATATCAATTTTAGCTCTTTTATGCATTACATAACATACAAAATTTTGCTTAGTATGCAAAATCGAATATTGAAAACTTTCAATCCTTACCATGTTTTTTTAGAATTGCAAATCCAGCCAGCGTACTTCAGGGTGTATTGATTAATTGTTTCGCTTAGCGCCCGATTTAGCCTTACCCCACACAGACAGTTTTAGTTCGAATTTTGCTTTCAGAGGTCCGAAGGATCCGCAAATATTATGATAGCTAGTGTGAGGGCAAAATTTAGTTAGTTTAAATTAAAAAGATATAGATTTATATTGAAGATAATTACTGGGTTCAATGCACTTGTGTGCATTATCCGTTTGAACCCCCACGCCATACATATACATATTGAGATGTTCGAAAATTATTTTTGGTATATCTCAGGAATTGGGACAAAAGAAATCACGAAACTTACTGATAGGTTTCCCAATATCATAAGTAACAATTATAACTAAAAATATTTATTGTATATGTCGTCGTTATTAAATTAACTTGTATTTAAAATAGTTACTAATCCGCTCAAGGCCTATACTCCGCATGGAGTACATTACAAAAGCTTGTACATGTAGAATTATATAGTAACTTCAATTAATTATTACAATTAATTTAAGAAATACATATCGGTGGGACTTGGTTAAATTGATACTCCATATTATGAAGAATGATGTGTAATAAATCTTAAGTTATCTGCAGTCCAAATTCGTTAGTAAATATAAATTTAGTAATAATAAGTTAGTTGTTAGTTTCACTTTATCGGAGTTAATATGGATTCATATTATGGAATCTAGTTAGAAATAAAAGGGAAATAAGGAGATTCAAACTCAGATCTGGTGTGGTACTTTTCAAAACGATATTATTTTCAAAATTGGTTTTCCTTTTAGTTGTACTCATGAGTAAGAGTCCATCATCAGTTCATAGTTATATTTCTATTTATTGAAATCATAGATAAATTATTGTATGAAAGCACTTTAGCTCGTTTAGTACTTGGAGCTTCTTCACTGAACAGCTTCAAGTTTCGACGGTGACCAGCGCAGGAAATAATAGTAGCAATAATAGATATACGGCATTTTGCATCTTGAGTGCCTGCCAAACATTGGCTTGGTACTATAATCATAGGTCCCAACCTGGCATTAAAAATAATCTTCAAAGTTTAAGTAATTTAGATTTCTAGGAGATATACCGAATTTAATTAAAATGACTTACAACAATACCCTTTTATAAAGAGGTTTTTCCACAAGAGTACACCTGCAGCTATTTACATTTTAAATCCTATGAGACTATTATGTTTGACCCACTTTAAAGCTTTTTCTATATCCTGTAATTTTCTGTTTAGCAAAAGTTCTTAATTACAACTTAGTCATCAGCATTATAATTATTTCACCCTTTAAGATCCAAAATGACACGTTTCCATTAAAGCAGATAAAGTCTCTCATTATTTCCCCATTTTTACAACTCACAAGTAGACAGCTAAACATGTTTTGGAGTCCAAGTTTGGCGTCTTGTGAAAAAGTGTAAATCCAGCTTTTGCATGTTTTGAAAAAATACAAATTGAGGCTTTCTGCAGTGTGAAAAAAATGCAAGTCAAGGTTTTGTATGGATTAAAAAAGTATAAATCAAGGTTTGGCATGGTCAAAAAGGTATAAAAAATTGTAAATCCAGGTTGCGCACGTTTTGAAAAATACAAATCGAGGGTTTGCGCATTTTGAAAAAGTGCGAATCAAGGCTTGTATCGTTCTTAAAAGTGTGCATTGAGGATTCTTACGTTTCGACAAAGTGCAAATCAAGGTTTTGCGTGGATTGAAAAAGCATAAATCAAGGTTTGACACGTTTTGAGAAAGGGCAAATCTAGGTTTTTCATGGTCTAAAAGGTATAAATCGAGCTTATGTATGCTTCGAAAAAGGGCGAATTGGAGTTTTGCGGTTTTAAAAAGTGCAAAAATTAGTTTTTACACGGTACTAATAGGTCCTAATTACATATGTATAATTACTATAAAAAAGTGGTTTCCTTAATAAAAACTGTTCTTTAATCCTCAGTTTGGTGCTTGAGAGAGATCCATAAAAACTTGAACTAAAACATTTTTCATCTCTTCACAATTTTTATGCATAATTACTATTTTTTATACATATGGGCGTCATCATCAGCTCTTATTTACAGGATGGTCGGTCACGCTTCAGTATTACTAGTTCCGCTAGTGGATAGCAAAATAGTGTTTAAAGTAGGTGAACTTTACCTGGAAATCAAAAAATGTATTAAATAATGGTTTCTATTACAATTATGTATTTATTTACATCCGTCTGTAGACAGAATCAGTTTTTCTCATGAAATGTATAGTATGTTGGGTTCCAAAACTTCAAAATATTATCCAAGCACAGTCGAAACTAATTTGTGAAGTTTCAAAAAGTGACCTACAACCATGTCATTGAATGACCTTGCATTATAAATTCAAAGTGCATACAATACTGAAGTACCTAACAACCTAACTAATTCCACGATTATCGGATTATCATTTTTTATCATTAACATCTTCCACATTTTGAATACTATCTACATACTAATGGCTCCTTCTTACTCGAAAAGAAGCACGAAATTGCGAAACAAAGTAGCACTTATAATAATTAGGTACTAATAAAAAATACACATTGTAAGATGTTTTTGATAAGTAATTACACACATGAACCTACTGGAACGTCTACTAAATACTTTTTTACAAACTTACATTTTGTTTCGGAGTTTCCTCGTTGGTCTGGAAGGTACAAGATGCTCAGCTCAGGATTATAAATCCTTCACCTTCAGATTTGGCCAGTCAAGAATATAATTAAACCCTACAAAGATGACGGAATCTCGCCCAATATTTAGTATCAAATTGATGAAACAATTACCGAGCTTCCAAATTATTTACAAGATCGAAGAAACTTTTGGAGAAATTTGGGACTCAGAAATTATGATTATCCTGTCTGCTATTAATAGCAGGTATACATTGCATAGCAAATAACTGAAATAAAATGTAAGCTTCCTACGCAGGTGAACCAACAAACTGGTTATTGAGAGCGTATTTGACATTCAAAGAATTAATTCGTTAAGAAGATCCTAATTTACATCTGTGACGATAAAGAGAAAATATGCTGCACCAGACTTGTTTTTCGAGTTTCATCACGCGCCAAGTATCACAAAGAACTTTAGCGGCACATGTTTATGAAATTCTGGACCATGCAATAAAATCTGGCTGCCCGACAAATAATAGTCTAAATCTCATGTTTTAATCAAATAAATTAGTAAAATTAGTATCTCGGTCATACAATTCCAAGTGTACAAGTTAAAGTTAAGTAATTACCCCTGTCTGTGTCGATGAGGAAAAGCTAATAATAAAAGAAGACTAAGAAAAATAAAACCACTGTTGAATTAAACAGTACCAAACAGTTATTTGATTGTTATAGTATAGTTACATACTTTCTATAAAAAAAAAAGTCGTTTCCTTAATAATTGACGTGTCCTTCAACTCTCGGTGCTTGAGATCTGTAAAAACTTGAACGAGAATATCTTTCATCTCTCCGCAATTATTATTCGTATTATTTTTATTACGCTCTTCACAGGATGGGCGGTCACGCTTCAGCATTACTATAGTTACGCTAGTGGATAGTAAAATAATAATTAAAGTACCGTAAATTCTCTAATAGAACGCCCGCGCACTATTCCATTCAGCCCCGCGGACCCCCGCGTACAATTAGAGACCCGCGCATTAATAGATACCCGCGTATTATTCAAACTAACCGTTTTACTTCTCTGAATTTAGTTGGAATAAACAGGCTATAAACATGAATTTTGACACTTTTAAGCGACTTAAAAGTATGTGTCATTTAATTGAAGCTATTCAGTGGCTAAAAAGTTAGGTTTACACTAATTTCTGTACACTTAAACACTGAAAATACTTCCGGTGACCCGCGAACTGTTAGAGACCAGCGTATTATTGGAGACCCGGGCATTATTCCATTCAGGCCACGGGCCCCCGCGTACAATTAGAGACCCGCGTAGTAAAAGAGGATTTACGGTAGGTAATCTTTCCCTGGAAATCAGAAAATATGTTCAATAATCGTGTTTAATTATATAACAAGTGTAGCAGCCCGTCTTACCGACGGGTATACCTTAGTACTGCGTCAAGCCGTACCAAGGCAAAACTTTTATTTGTAATTTGTTTTATCATTGAGTTACCTTGGATGATAAATTCAAAGTAATTAAATACTATACTGAAGTCACTGATTTCACGATTATCATTTTTTATCGCTCCCATCATCCTCATTGAAACTAAGATCTCCACACAAAAGGCTATAACACTTTACAGGCTCCTTATTTGTAATGAAGGAAGAAAATGCAAAACAGAGTTGCACTTGCTCTAATAATTACCCATAAAAAATATACACTGTACGACTTTTTTTTTTATTGGTACACCCGTGAACCAACTGGAACGGCCTTTAAATTCTTTTTTACATACTGATTTCTTGTCTCGGATTTTTCTTGTTTGTCCTGAAAGTAAAAGTTGCAGAGGATTAATTATATAAATCTTCCACATTTGTACTTCTGTTCTTTAGTTTCGTCTCGTTTCTTCAACTGTGTGGGTGCACGCCACTACCTTCAATCACTACATTATATGATTTCATATTATTTAATTTAACTCAAAAATCCGAAGCTGCTGTCCTCATTTACAATTTTCAAAATGAACTTTTTATACTTTGCTCTCCTAGTAGGACTATTAAATCTTCAAGGTTTAATAAGCTTTTCAACTTTTGAGAAAGATGATTGTATTGTAAATACGAGACTGGGGATAGTTCGAGGGAAGGTTGAGCTGTCTCGAAATGGGAAGAGATACTGCAGCTATCTTGGAATTCCCTACACGAACACACCAAAACGATTCCAAGTAAATATTTAAGTTTCAATTCAAAATCAAACTTTAAAAATCAAAATTGCTACATTTTGGACACAAATTCTACTCCATCAATAATATTCCTATTTATAATAATTTTTGTAATAACAGGAAGCCAAGATGGTGGAACCTTGGACTGGAGTTAAAGATGCAACTAACTATGGATCTCGCTGTCCACAATTCGAAACTGCCTTTAGTACAGATAAATATTTGGGAGAGGAAGATTGCCTCTTCTTAAATGTCAATTATCCACTGGATGACGTGAGTTCAACCGTTTGCGCTGTGATCGAACAATAAATCCTACAGCTTAGAAATATTTGAAACAAAATTTTAATTGAATATTTATTGCATTATTTTGTTATTACAACCAATAGCCATGTCAAAATTCAGAAAATCCAACAACTGCCAAATCTTTGCCGGTTCTGGTTCACATTCACGGTGGAGGTTTTGAGGTCGGGGCAGCTTCGGATTTTGGACCCAAATATCTTATGGACGAATGCACCGTTTTTCTTGCAATGAACTACCGCATTGGGGCACTAGGTGATTTATATACGTGTTACGTTTGCGTGTAGAAGGCAAAATAGAATAAGTAAGTGATTTCAAAATGAATTTTGTTCCTAGGATTTCTTACCACGAACGATGGTCTCATCCCAGGAAATTTGGGTTTAAAGGACCAAGTTTTGGCTCTGAAATGGACGCAAGAGAATATCGAATGCTTTCATGGAAATCCAAACTCTGTGACTTTAATCGGAATTAGTGCTGGCGCCTCTTCCATTGCTAATCTAATTGCTTCTCCAGCCGGAAAAGGTAACAAAAATTTATAGGCATTTGACAGTATGTAACTGCTAAATAATATATATTTTGAAAGTAAGCAAGGTTATTAAGATTATATAATAATTATTTTGTAATTTTTGACTTTTTGAAGGACTTTTTCATCGAGCAATTTTGCAAAGTGGGGCAGCATTGCCCAGCATTTATATTAAAAAAAATCCTACCAGAAGTGCACGTGCGGTAGCCAAGCGCTTAAATTGCACTGTAGATGACACGACGAGCTCCGCTGCGCTCAAGGAATGCTTGCTAGCCGCCAGTGCAAAGGATATAGTGCATAGCCAACGACTTTACGTAAGCAATTACATTAATTAATTAAGCACCAGTTATTTAAAATTTGAAAATACACGGTAAGTAAATTTACTGTTATTATTAGGCTGATTTATGCTCTATCTGAATTGTTTTATTCTAGGAATGGAATATGGATCCATTCGTGTCGTTTTGCCCAACAGTAGAAAATCTAAATGTAAGTAATCCGATTCACACCGTCAATCCGTTCTACAAACTTGTTTCTGGAGATTTTAATCACGTTCCGATTATCATGGGATTCGTTGAAGATGAAGGAGTACTTTTGCAGGCAATAGGTGAGTTATATTCGGGATTAGGGTTTTAATATAACGTGACACAATGGGCAAATTAAATGTTTTATTTTATTTGTGTCTACTTTTTTTACGAAATAGGAGTAATTAGTAACCCCAAAACTGTTGCTGACCTAAACACTAAATGGGAGGAGATTGCACCTATTCATCTCTATTACGATGAAGACCACATTCCTCAAATGGACAAAAATCATTTCTCAAAAGAAATTCGAAACTTTTACTTTGGGAACAAGAGCGTTGGCATGGAAACCTTTCAGGATCTGGTAAATCTGCATTCTGATCGGTATTTTGTCCAAAGTATCATGGACACTGTGGAACTTCACTCAAGATATGCCCCGGTGTACCCTTATGTCTTCACGTACAAGGAAGGCTTCAGTTTTCTCAAGGCTTTTGGCTATCCAGCAAAGGGTGGGTGAAAATTAAAAATAATGATAATTTTTGGGAATTCGAATAATTGTGTAATGCTGTAAAACTTAATTATTTATAGTTTATTTATTATTACTTTAGTGGCCACGCATGGGTCCGACGTTCAATTTATATTTCAAGACCTGCTGAACCACGCCGATATAACGAAAGACTCACCTACGGCTTACTTTTCAGAAAAACTAATTAAACTATGGCTCTCATTTGCTCAAACCGGGTAATTTTAATTTTTTTTCCAGTAGTACTTTCAGTTTCAAATATTACTTTTATGTTCATACTAGTTTTTAAAGACTTATTTCAAACACATGTTTGTGTGTTTCAGAAACCCAAGTGAGACCTGGCCAGTCAAGAATATAATGAAGCCATACAAAAATGACGGAGTCTCGCCTAACATTTGGTACCAAATCGATGAAAAAATTACCGAACTTCCAAATTATTTACAGGATCGACGGGAATTCTGGAGAAATTTGGGGCTTAGAAGTTACGATTATCCTGTCTGCTATTAATGGCATAACGTTACACAAATATTGCATACAAAGAAGACCAAGAAAAATAAAAACTTTATTTAATTATTTTAACTAGTTATCTCTTGGTGCGGTCTGCGTTCCTCATTCAGATACAACACACATTCTTTAAATATAATAATAAAATAAATTACAGAATAAAGATACATATAATTGTACTTTTTTTCAAACTTTGCCCCCGCATTGCGCGTCACATTACCTTTTTTGAAAGCAAGGAAGATAGCAGACTAACGTATTTTCCAAATATGTACACTATAACGTTTAATTAACCATTTCTGACTAACCTATAAGAGCTCCGGGTTTCGTTATTCGCAAAATTCCACAAAACCGCGTTTTTATTTTTTACCCAAAAACGTCTTTAAACTTGTATTCCAGCCCTGTGGCACTGTTTGCTTCCAACCTGGTTTTTCTACTGAAAAAAAGTTCAAAACGTCGCAGGTCCGCTATTTTTCACTTTGTATAAATTGATGACAGGCTTAAAGTCTTAATCGCAGCGCCACTATCACAAATAGAGGTTCAAAAATCGAGCGTTTTTAAAAAACCGACTTTCGATTTCGGTTATTTGCAAAAACTCGAAATTTGATTTCGATTTCGGTTTTGGCCATGACAAAATATAGATACGCATGGTGAGCTCTGGTTTCCAAGCTTATTTCATCAGTACGTTTTATTGCTTACAAAACAGCTATATGCAATAATGGGCAAATGTAACTCCCTAACTACACCCCACCTACTTTTCTTCGTTTTATTTCCTACATACATCCTACTTTTTGAAAATTTCTCATAACTATTTTTCCTACATTTCCTACTTTTGCAAAAATCAAATGCATGAAACAATAATTTTCGTATATCTTCTAATAGAACCCCCCGGGCTCCAAGTAAAACTTGGACTCAGACCCGGGCTATATTGGAGACCCGGGCTACGTTGGAAACCTGGGTTCTAAATACAACTTAGGCTCAGAAACGGGCTGTAGTAGAGATCCGGGACCCGAGCTTTATTGGATACCGGGGTCTAGGTAAACCTAGACTCAGCTCCGGGCTCCATTGGAGACCCGGCCTGTATTGGAGACGGAGCTCTAGATAAGCAGGCTCATTTACGGGCTCTATTGGAGACCCGGGCTCAATTAGAGGCGGAGCTGTAGGCGGGCCAAAAGAGATTTGGGAACGCCTCCTCAGGGTCCAGTGTGAAAAAAGACAATACCATTTCGACAGATGATTTTTGTCGAAATGGAGACTGACGAACAACGAGAAAAACAAAAATACGTTATATGCTTCCTGTTGCATTTGAATAATCCCAGAATGGATTGCTCTGTCTTTGGGTCTGATGTATTTGTTTATTACACAGTTAATGTAGAAAATGTAGGAAAAGTAGGAAAACATTAATTTCCTACATTTTTATTTAATGCTACATTTACCTATCTACATTTTTGTTCTAAAAATTTTACTTACCTATCCCTACCCACTTTGTAGGAGAGATAAATTATCCTACCTACTTTGTATGCCTACTACTTCGTAGGTAGGTGCCCATCTTTGGCTATATGCATATAGAGCTTAACATCAGTCGGTAATGTATTTTTTGACAAATCAAAAACTTTGCAGATTTGGAAAAACAAAATCTTTGCAAGCATAACATGCTTAAAAAATCGTGTCGTAAACAAGAACGTAGGTAGCTTAGTATGAAGTATTTAGTCTGAGTCTGAGTATTTCTCTGCCTATAAAAACTTTTACTTGACGTCAAAGTTATGTATTACTACCTAGTGTCAGCATTTCATAAGTTTTTCAAAATTACGTATAAAAATATTTAGTTTCTGAAGTTAAATTGCGTCACCAATGAATTAATAATAAGTGTGTTCTTACTAGTTACTACAGTGATTTGTAATAATCACAATGCTACAAGCAAAACTAATTTTGTAATAATAATGTATTCGTTTCATGGGTTTTAACAAACTGTAGGAGCATGCTTTTTTGCCCTTCATAGTAATTCTTAAGTAATTAAGAAATAAATGCAATTTTTCAAGAAAAATTTGTTTATAATTTCAATGTTTTGAACAGATTTCGATTTCGGTTAAAATTATCGGTTTGGAACCCCTAATCGCAAGTTTCGCAAGTGATCTATATACGTCAAAGTTGGCACTAAAAATTTGCGTCTCACTGTTTGGCGTCACTCTCATACTAGCAGCCGCCTGACCCTCAGAAATGTGGCGAAAATCTTGTTTTGCATGGTACTTGTTTTTGCCTCGGGTGCCACAGTTTTTGAGCAACAGGCACATGAAGCACACTGCTCGAAAGACTGTACAATTCTACACAAGGAGGTGTTAGCATCAAAATTTTGTTTTTGCTTGTTGTAAAATTATAAAGAGAAGCCCGTTTTCCCCCAATAATTTCGACGCGTCCGGCGTCATTTCAAAGTACCCAAAAAATTAATTACTTCGTTCCGATTAAGTTGTAAAGATGAGAGTAGGCGCAGGGTTTAATAAAAGCCACTAATTTAGGTAAAAGACCTAGCCAGTGGTTTAGACCGGCTTAAAGTGGCTTAAAGTAGCCTACAGTGGCCTAAAGTGGCTTAAAGTAGCCTACAGTGGCTTAAAGTGGTTTAAAGTCGAGTAAACATATTATATATGTTAAAAAATAAACGTAAACACAATAAGTGCCCAATACGGTAATTCTACTGATAGATACAAGGGAATTTAGTTTTGTTTTTAGTCATTAATGACATTAATGAAAATAAAGACAATCTAAATAAAGAACTGTCTGTCCATAAAACCTTTACTTGTAAGACAGCTGACACAATGAAGGTCATAAGCGGCATTAGGTGTTTTTTCAAGGCCTATTTTGGAAACCCGTTAACATTCGGAATAAATCGCGTTACATTGACATCAGTGTGTATTAATCACTATTAAATGCGCGACGCGTTTCGGAGCTTCTTTCCTTCTTCAGAAGCTTGTTTAAACCACCTTAAACCCCTTAATAGGCGTAAAACAAAATTTTAAAACTTATGTACGTTATGTTATTGTATTGCCTATTAGAACAATAGAAACACCCATTTATGTACATAGTAAAGGTTCATTTATTCAAAATATTTATATACAATCAATAAATGTATGTGAAGCGAGTTACTTATCCCCACCTACTACCCGGGTGTCTCTCCTGCCCCTGTCCAACTACCTCCTCAGCACGGTAAAATATA
This sequence comes from Dicyrtoma fusca, assembly GCA_034695205.1. Classification (NCBI taxonomy): domain Eukaryota; kingdom Metazoa; phylum Arthropoda; class Collembola; order Symphypleona; family Dicyrtomidae; genus Dicyrtoma; species Dicyrtoma fusca. The sequence continues at coordinate 3,340 of JAQFZC010001585.1, read as the reverse complement.
GACTAAGTACAGAGATGTTGTCTGTCTAACTGTTGTAGGACAAGTTTCCTTGTCTATCAAAAGTATCGTGCTTTTCTCCTGCTAATATATTTCGCGGGTGGTTCGTGTCCGTGTGTGCTTAGGGTAAAAGTGTCAAGTGTATAATACTGTATGTCTCGTTTAGAATTCGTGGCTAGTCTGATGACTGATGGTATTTCGACTAGAGTGATGACTGAATAAAATAGGACGTGTATACTCCGTAGCTCCCAATTTATTAGTATTTTATTTAAGTCAAAACTTAGCTTTATATACTGGTCACTCATGCATGTATTACCATACGACGAGTGAGATTACATTAATTACAATCATTGGGAAATTTACGATATGTAAATTTTCCTAATAAGATTTATGAGGAAGTAATTATATAAATTTTGTTGTATGGGCCACATGGCCAAATCGACATAATGAATAAAATTATTATTATTATTAATTATGAATTATATAAATTCCTCCTCGCCTTTTTATTGTTTGAGAAAAATAATTTCTCTGAATTGTTTCTTCGTATAGCTCGTAAATTCCAAGCTAATGGCTTTTGCTCCGGCTTGGAACTTTGCACATTCTATGTGATATTAGTCATATACGTAAGTGTTAAGAATTCTGATCCGAGAATTCTTGTCAATTTCCTTATTGCTTGTAAAGAACTGATTTTAACTGACTTTGGCTGAGCGAGCTCACGTAGGCCTTTTTATCCTTATGTACGCTTATCTAAGTAGGAATAATTTCATATCTTATTTAAACGTCATAGTAAAATATTATTGCTATAAATAAATGTAATATTCATATTCCACATTATGTCAGTGATGTATGTCTATAAAAAATGTTTTTGAATAAATGAACCTTTACTCCGTAAATGGGTTTTTCTATTGTTCTAATGGGCAATACAATATGAGCCGTATTTCATCATTTGCAATAAACAAAAATGTTTAAAAAATATTGACATCGTTAGTCAATCAATTGCAGCCTTTCCAAGTAACATTGACTCAAGAATTTGGAATCAAAAATCAGATTTTAACAATGCATACTATTGTTTGAAATACTGACTATACAAATTTAATACGAAATACAGTTAAGTATGTACATAAGTATTGGTTAAGCTTTCCAAAACTCCAGTACTGTACTTGCAAGTTGAATTAGGAGTTTGTTAAATTAATAGCAATCAGTTTTACGCAAAATATAGAAGCAAACGAGTGAAACGAACTATATTGCATTATTATACGCAGCAGCAACATTGACGCACAGTATTAGATAAACAGCACGCGTTCCATACGCAGGGTTTTAAATATTATCTAATTACTCTAAACTGTATTGTGGAGTTGCAAAAAGTGACTTTCAAGAAAAGACCAGTTCAATTACGTTTTCAAAATTTCAAAATGAAGTTTGTATACTTTGCCGTGCTAGTAGGGCTGTTAAATCTTCAAATTTTAATAAACGTTTCAAATGCTGCCCCAAATAAAACCGAGCAAGATGATTGCACTGTAAATACAACACTAGGAATGGTTCGTGGAAAAACTGAGATTTCTCGAAATGGGAAAAGATACTGCAGCTACCTTGGAATTCCCTACACGAACACACCAAAACGATTCGAAGTAAATCTAAATTTCAATTTTCAATCAAACTATAACAAACAAATGGAATTATTACTATTTAATTATTTATAATGATACTAAAATTATTACTACGTTGAACCGAGTATCTACGTTACGAACAAAAATTAGGCCTAATCAATGCATTATAATCCATATTAGTACTAATCGTGACTGTAATACCATTTTTTAAAACAGGAAGCGAAGATGGTTGAACCTTGGACTGGAGTTAAAAATGCGACCAACTATGGAGCCCATTGTCCACAATTCGAAACTGCCTTTAGTACAGATAAATATTTGGGAGAGGAAGATTGCCTCTTCTTAAATGTTTATTACCCTCTGGATGACGTGAGTTTAACGCTGACGAACAATATGCACCTGTACGTATATTTAAAACAGTATTTCAAATAATAATTTATTTATATTGTTTACAACTTAAAGCAATGTCAAAATTCTGAAGCTTCAACAACTGCAGAAGCTTTGCCGGTTCTAGTTAACTTTCACACTGGAGCTTTAGAGGTCGGGACCGCGTCGGATTGTTTACCCACATATATTATGGACGAATGCACCGTTTTTCTCGCAATGAACTACCGTTTGGGGGCACTAGGTGATTCACGTTTTAGGGCAAAATGAAATAAATAAATGAACATACTCATTTTAATAATTTCCGAAATTTATTTTCCTAGGATTTCTTACCACAAACGATGGTCTCATCCCAGGAAACTTGGGTTTAAAGGATCAGATTTTGGCTTTAAAATGGACGCAAGAGAATATCAAATACTTTCATGGAAATCCAAACTCAGTGACTTTAATTGGAATTAGCGCTGGCTCCACTTCCATTGCTAATCTAATTGCTTCTCCAGCTGGAAAAGGTAAGAAAAAAAGACAATCCTATCAGTGGGTATTTGACAGTAACTACTGAATAATGTTTTGAAAATAAGTTAGTTCATTAAGATTTTATTATAATAATTTTGTAATGTTTAAAGGGCTCTTTCATCGAGCAATTTTGGAAAGTGGAACAGCACTGCCCAGCATTTATATTAAGAAAAATCCCACCAGAACTGCACGTGCGGTATCCAAGCGATTAAATTGCACTGTAGATGACACGACGAGCACCGCGGGGTTGAAGGATTGCTTGCTAGCTGCCAGTGCAAAAGATATTGTGCATAATCAAAGACTTTACGTAATTAACTATGAAATACTAATCAATTAAGCAGCAATTATTTAAATATTCCAAATACGGTAATAATTTTACGATTATAATTAAACTTATTTATTGTGTATCCAAAAATGTCTTTCTAGGATTGGAACATGGATCCGTTTTTGACGTTTGGCCCCACAGTAGAAAATTTAAATGCAAGCAATCCAATTCATACCGTCAACCCTTTCTACAAGCTTGTTTCTGGAGATTTTAACCGCATTCCGATTATCATAGGATTCACTGAGAATGAAGGGTTGCTTTTGCAGGCCATAGGTGAGTAATGTTCGGTATTCGGGAAATTGTGCAGTGGCTTTTAGGGAATTTAAATGTTTTATTTTATTACTTTGTTTTTCCCAAACAGGAATAATTAGTAACCCAAAAGCTCTTGCTGACCTGAACACTAAATGGGAGGAGATCGCCCCTATTCATCTCTATTACAATTGTTACCGAGCGCAACAGTAGCATTGCTGCTATGATAATTTAATAAATCAGTGAAATTCGAATAAACAAATTGTTG
>JAQFZC010001584.1:0-28763 GCA_034695205.1 Dicyrtoma fusca | reverse complement strand
TTGAGTTTCTCCAAAGCTCTAGAGTGTAAAGACATACATCATCTCTTTTATTTCACATATTTCTACCTTTAACGCTTTCTTGACAATAGTTATTCCACGGCTGGAGTTAGAGGCAAAGGTTGTTATACCTACTTTACCTATGTATATGTATTTCTACCGCCTCTCAAGCTGTAGTACCTACACATAGTACTAAAGTATGTTCGTTGTGTGTGTGTTTGCGTTGTGCGTACCTCTCTGTATTTATTTCTAGCTCAAACACTCCTTGCCTGTGGCATTTTAAATGGTGAAATGGTGACTCTCTTTTTTCTTCTTTTTATTCCATTGCATTCACTGCTTCTTTTTACCCAGCCCAGACTTTAGGATTGAGTTCGTAGCCAAGCATGTGGTGGTGGAAGAGAAATGGTGGTGAGACTGTCGGTGGGTCTCTTTATCTGTATTTCTTAAAAATTATGAAACTAAATCAAGTTTAATATAGAATTAGTGTTCGAATTGAGGAATTGGACTAGGAGGGTGATAGAGATAGAGAGATGGTGGTCATAGGAGGAAGGAAGAAGTGCTGAAGCATCCAACTAAGGCTAAAGCCGAGTGTTGTGTGACAAAAACAGGAGTATCTGTATAGTTTATGTGTAGTAAGGGAGTTTTCTAGTAGTGCAGTTCTTGTATGGCTGCTGCTGGTGGGGTGTATAAACATGTGTAGGTATGGATATGGAGGTATGTAGACGGAGGTAGTAAGGATGCGCTGTCTCTGGTGTTGGGGATGCATAGATGGTAAGGATGTGTATTATGTATCTTTGGCCGTGGTTTGGTGGAATGGTGAAGGAGAATGTGAGGCGAGACATAGACAACGAGGAGAGGGGAAAAAACGTTGGAACATGGTAGATTGCAGCCTTGAGCTTGATTGCTCAGCTCTTATATACGTTTACCTGTAGGCAGTGGAGTAGAAGGAGCTTTTGGGCCTTCGTCCTCCTATCATTCCTATTCATTTTTCATATCTATGGGTAAATACACGGAGCCAAGTAGGTAGTTAAGCTCGTCGTTGAGTAGAAATAAGGGAAGGAAAGGTGTGTGTAGACGTTTACTTCTCTTAATCCCCTATATACATATGTAAATGGACGAAAATACTAAAGTACATACGTGTGGTGTAGTCATGGAAGCTATAGATGTTCATGCAATAATGCAATCCCTCTCTGCCCTGTGTGCTCCTCTGAATCATTCCATCCATCCAATGGTATTGTTCGCCTCCTGGCCAGTCTCAGTCTTGGGAAAAATCAGTCTGCACGACTTCATGGGTGTCTCTCTCTTTCAAATTTACAAATATACCTTAACTCTCCTCACAGTTCAGTTCAGTCTGCCTGGTCTCTTTTCTTTTGTAGTATGATTAAAGCGCATCTGCTGGCTTCCACCAATTTTCATCAAACTATATACCATCAACACGTCGACGGTGTACATATGTAACCTGTGTTAAATTATGGGGGAAGTGATGGAAATCCTACGTACCTAGGTTAAAGCTAGTCGAGAAATCAACCCATGCTTCTACGCACTAAACTTTGTTTTATTGGAGACGGAATTCACGTTGTACTTACCTCTCCTCTCGTGGCATTCAATCCTCGCTCTTCCTATCTCGATGAGCACAGCCCAGGATCCGATTGCCGAAAATGTGCTATGCATTGGACGAACAATTACATTTCAAATAATCATTTAGGTTCATACAATATTCGCAGGTACATATGTAATTTTTTGATTTATTAACCAAGTTTCAAGATGTTAACTTTATAACGAAAGGAAAGGAAAAGAATGATGAGTCCTACCCTCAAAATCATCCATTAAGGATCTTGATTGTCGATCGAGTTACTTGAAGGTTGCTAAATGCAAAAGGAAGATGCTTTTTTATTGACACTTCAATTTTTCCGTGCTTGCTCATGACTAGTTGTCCAACGTTGGGTAGTTGGATGTAATGAGATAGTAAGGACGATCCATACGGATTCCTCTGCGAATTCGTGTAAAGTGTAAAGTTGTGTCGTTTTTTGTGTCTCTCTGTCTCTCCATGTCTCTCTCTCTCTCTCTGTCTATGTTCTTTGAAGTTGGATAGACGTGCATAGTGTGACTGTAGTGAGACGGAAGATCGTGGAGAGGGAGCGGATTTGTAGGCAGATTTGTAGTTGGTAATGTTAGTAGTATTGTTGTCATAATCTAATGTGTCATCCGACGGATTTTCATGCATAGTAGTTCTGGCTCAAGCTCCCCCCTCTCTTTTTTTTTTATTGTTAGTCATCTTCTTCTGTACTTGGTTATAAAGGGCATCTTTAAGAGAACTAAAAGAAGAGAGGTGCGGTGAATGGCCTCAAATCTCAAATGTGAGAATAGATTGAGACGACTACTATAACTACCATGATGATTGGAGCGCAAATTTACTCATGCATATTTGCCTACGTGATATCGTCATACCGTCGCGAAAATTTCTGTCTCATTCGACATGCATGAGCGCTGACAATGTCAAGTGAACATGAAATGTCTTTTGCTACAGATTACGGATATTTTTCACAAAATCCTCAAGCCCACTAGTGGCTGTTCACTCACCAAGAGAACCAAGTGAATTTCTATTGAAAAAAATACAGAAGCAGTGCAAAAGTTGGAAGACGGAGTATGTCTTAAGGTATACAGGATGGAATAGATAGAGTATACAAAGAAAAATCCTCAAGTCTAGAATTTGTGCTCAAATCTAGGAGCATGCAGTTGATGGTGGATTAGATCGTAACATTGATAGAATTATTGGTAGGATTCAAATTGATGCATTTATATGTGTATCCGTCTTTTCATTTTCTTGAGTGGCTGAGATTTGGTTTGTGTAGGTAAAGGTAGGTATATATAGTACGAAAGAGAGGAATTGAGATATGTACTATAGTAGGTATACTGTATACACAGGTACGAGTTGAATTTATTTCTTGGATCTAATAAGTAGCAGGACCCCGGATATACAGCCGGATTTCGGGGAGAAACGGTATAAAAATTAAAGTTGTACTTGATCAGGTGGAAACATGTTTGGTATTTTTTTCCTCGGCTCACTCAGTTGACGGTACGGTGGTGAACATTAGTTTTACTGGTCCACTGGCTCAACTCAATTTTTCTCCCAATTAAGTGCAGGGATTCGGTGAGGTCGAGTAATTGACCATTTGTCATGTGACCGTGTCGAGAGCAGGGTAGACTTTTGGGAAAATGTCTGTGAACTGTTTGTGGGAGAGTTGTCGTTGTTGGAAGGACATGGGATGTATAGCGAAAGGTTGATGGGCTTTGGACGGTGGAGCGTTGAAGGTTTTTTGGAGGTTTCTTGGAGATTTTTGGAAGTTTAGTCAATTTACTCCTTCTGGTCGACTGTTCTGAAGCACAAGACTTGGAGAGTTGTATGTTTATGAGCGGATAGACGGTGTAACATTGTTTGGTGGATGTGCCCCTCATATTAGGTGACTTATTCCATTGCATTGCATTGCTGCACGGTTCCTTATCCTCTCCTTCCCGCTCACTCTCCTACTTTTTTTCTTCTAACCCTTTTTCTGCCTTTCCTTGACTGTTCTCCTTGTAATCTCATTCTTGCCTGCCATCCATCCTACCCAATGAAGTTCTATTACTGGAGATGCATGCCTCAGGGACTTTTTCCTGTACATTCAACTGTTCTTTTTTGAGAGCGTCTCTACCATGCTTAGACACGTCGGCCATCAACTTATGGATGAATAGCTAGATTTCAGATAGCCCAGACACAAAGGACTGAAAGAAGTTCGAGTGTACTTGTTCGTCTTGTCTCTTATTGCTTTGGTACTCTCTCGTAGTCGGCAGAAGAGCAAGGAGGCATGCATGCACGCTTTCCGACGAGCAGGCAGGAAGTTTTGGCCAATCAGGTAGAAAAGCTACGCTCGCACTTTCCTAAAAAGACTCTTGTAAGATTTTTCGTTCAAAGAAGCAAAGATCTGAGCACGTATTCCGTGGGGGACAAGAGGGGTAGAGTCAAAAAAGTAAAAATCCATAAACGATGATATATTGTTTCAACACAGCCATTCCATCCGTCTTGAGCCTGAGACTAAATTATTTTGATGATTTTTGACAAAAATCTCGTCCACTCAACGACTCAACAACTCCGGCAGCATGTCAGGTCCTGTCTGGCTGGTAGTTGAGCGTACAGAATTCACGAACTCATGGGCTGGCTGATGGACGAACGGACGAACGGACTTAATAGACTTGAGAGAGAACAACAACTGGGTTTGAGGAATTCAAAAGTCAGAACGGTACGAGTGGTCTAGTGTGGTGGAAGCGAGTGGTCTGTCAGAGGGTCAGTATTTTTCCATGCCAGGAACTTGGGACGAGAAAGGGAAGCGAGAGAGAGAGAGAGAGCATGAGAGAGGAGAAGGGAGCTATAAAGAGGAATACTGAAGCTGAAACCTTTTGCTAAATCGGCTTGGGCTTTTGATGATAATATTTTTAGTTTTAGTCAGAAACAAAGTAGGTACAGTAAAGCAGGGGTAGAGTGGAAGTGTGGAAGTAGGTGTAGGGATAGTGGTGGCAGTCAGAGAAAAGATTTGGGAGTATTTTGGTTTTATAGGAAGGAGTATATTTCACTTTAATGGTAGAGTAAACTTGTATTTACTTATTTCATACAGTATATCATCCCAGTTTGAAAGCAATATCGTCAGAAAAAGAAATGAGCTGGATTGAATTGGCTGGCATGAGTTGAGTATTTTATGGCTAGCCACCAGTCTCTCTGTTTTTGCCTAGAGACCCATGTAGTTCATGTTCTTGGCCTTGTTGTACAGACAGAGTCTCTTCTGCACTACTACAGACTAGTCCCAGTGAGTGGCACTAACCAAATAGCTTCAGCTCGGTACACCCATCCATCCAACCATCCAACTCGCTCACGTTCATTTACAATAATATGAGTTATTTTATCATACACCGTAAGTACATTTCATTTCCTTTGCAATTTGTTTCGGGCGGCATGAGATAAGTTGAAAAGTAGAAAAGCCTTGCACCTCTGCCTCTCGGCTCCTGAGAGAGAAGGAACCCTCCCAAAAGGAAATGCCCCATTGAATTTTGTCGGGAAGAAGGATTGCTCTTCATTCCTACTCATCTTCTCTCCGTCCGTACACTTCTTTCTCTCCGTCCGTCGCCGCGTCCGCCCGTCATGAAGAGAACTGGTCCTCTGTAGATAGTTGAGCAGCTCCCTTCAGTCGTCTACTTCCACTGTGAGTGAGTACAGTCTTAGCACTGAGCAATAGAACTTGAACCACTACGAGCCATAGAGGACCAGGAGATGAGAACATGCTGTACAAGACAGACAGGACTGAGCAGTCTAGCATCCTGTAGAAATACTGTAGAAATACGGGCTTCTCCGACCCACAGTTTCATCTCATCCTTTGAATGATGTGGTCCTCCTTCTCCAACAGTCTCTCTAATCTATCCCGTCCCAGTCATATGCATATCTATTGGCTCCTGGTTCTGCTCGAATTTTAGAGAGGAGAGCCGGAGTACAGATGTGGCCGATGGGAAGACCCTGACTATGTTCAACGGAGCAGATGGAGTCAGAATGAATGTGTTGAATGTGTTCTTCTAAGTGTGTGTATTCACTCTATTCACTCCATTCACTTCATTCCGTCATATCCAGCCACTCATCTCCACTCTCTCCAAACCATCCTGTAGATTTTTAACTAGTCCTTTCCGTTCTTTACATATTTACTATCAGATTCTTTCCCCATGTACACTCATCCCATGATTTTACTACTTACCTCCCTACTTACCTACCTACCTCCGTGCCCACGTCTATGCAAATCCGCTTCTAGTGTGCATTCATATCATTTCCGAACTATATAGTCTTCCTTCCCATTTCCCTCTCTGTACTTTACTTCCAAACTTCGATATGACCAACAACGTTCAGCTCTAAAACGCCTTCCATATTTCGAGCCAGTGTGTGCAACTGCAGTGTAGGTAGAAGAGTTGGTAAAAGAAGCTTTGAGGAGAAGAGAGAAGTGCTCCCTGTCTTTTGGCTTTCATGGGTTTCAAGCCTCAACTCTGTCAGGGTAACCAGTAGGTTTAATAGGCATTTACCTATATATATGTTAAGCTTTCCATTTATCTCCCTATCTGTGGAAGAACGGAGCAGGAAAGGAAATCAGGAGTAGCTTACATTAGTTAGCTGTAGCGTTGAGAAAACTGGCAGGACATGTGAGCAGTGTTAACAGTATTAAGTGTCTTTCCTTTGCCTTGTTGCCTCTCAGAATACCTGTAACCTTTTCGGAGGGCGCCCACGACTCGTAAAATTATGCCATGTCTCTTCGTTCGTACACAGGACCTTTAAAAAAAACTTCCAAGATTCTTGAATAGAGAATAAATAATTCATAAATAAAGAAGATGCTCTCTGATCATTCAGACGATTCAAACTATGTCTTCCGATAATGGTTGTGTGCATACCTACCATGCTTGGAATACTTTACGAGTGTCTTTGAAGTAGGTATCACTGTGTAGTCCAATAATTCCTTGTTTCCCTGCTCCTGTCAGTTAGTTTTACAGGAACAACTAGAGAAGTTTAGACAAACAACCTTGTTCTTGCAAAAAAGTTTAGTCAAGGCGGCAATTGCGTGTAGCATGCATTCGATTCTAGGATTGGATTGAAGCCTCCTGGAACAACAAGCCCCGCAAAGTGATCGTAGAATGACTGTGTCTAATCCGTAACCATAATGATTGTAATTAGGAAAAATTTTCCCAACGCACTGAAATGTAGATGAGCGATTGAAGTTGGAGAAAATAAGTGCAAATACGTACGGTACGATTTTTGCTAGTCATTTAAGTAATTTTTATGGGGTTATTTAGCATCGTATTTACTTGGCTATCTTTGCGTAGTTATAGTAAATATTTATAATAATAATTCCAATGCCTGAATGTCAATTCGAATTATAAGCCTGTGCACTTGTTTTGTTACGTAATAGTATGTGTACTTATTCAAATAAGGCAATTAGTTTTAAAATCCCGATTACTTTGGTTATAGCTCAGTGATATAGGTACCTTAGGTATGCATTGCATAGCGGTGTGTTGCTAGGTGTTCCAGTTATTAGGGTTATAAAACTAACTACAGCGACTTGAGGAAATTATGCGTATTTTGCAGTTAATTTCTCTTGCATATTAATCGTACATCTGCGTTTTAGGACGTGGGGGAATTTTGAATGCCAAGTGTTTTGGGGGATTATTCCGGATCCTCACGTATTTTTTGCATGTACACTTCTCCCGGGGAGCCTGCATTTGCGCTCACGTCAGCACCCCTCAGGTAGACGTTCGAAGAAGAGAATTAGGAAAGAAGAAAAATAGCCGACAAGGTGAAGGGAGTAGGTATGTAGTGTGTAGTAGATAAATAATTGAAGTGAGGCATAAATCTTCTAAGCAAAGATTTAAAGGGAGAAGTGGAAATGTAATATGTATTTAAGGATTTTAATTGAAATTTCAATAGTTTATTAGTGAGTTACCTGCAGTTAGGAGATATGTATATCTAGGAAAGTATAAGGTTTATGCAGTTGGCTTGCTCTGCAGTAATGATTTAAGTGTTAGCTTCACTTTGGATTCTGCCTATTACACCAGTTTTGTTTGTCTGCTCTTTCGTGGTCATGGTAGTTTCTGTGTATGATGGTACGTGGTCTGATTGCGCGGTTGTGTAGTTAAACACTATACTCACTATAGAAGACTAGCACAGTTATCTCCCTGTACGTGAATAAACGTATGCGTTTACCTCTTATAGTAGTTCACATAAGGTAACCTACCTTCTATTTTTCAATCAGCCTCCATAGTCGTGTATTCATAGTCTTCCTCACCAGTTCGCTATTCACAGTAATTTGAATGCTAAATACATGAATGATGGGAAGTTTAAGAGGTTATGTTGTGAAGTTGAGAGTTTTGTATAGTTTTGCAGACACCCTAGAGTATCCCTCTCGTTCGTCCTCCCTTCTTTGCAGTCTGACGTTGGGACTGAGTGAGTTTGTTCAGACTTCCGAATTTGTTTTGATAGCGTAAAGCAATATATATATATATATATGCCTGTAGAAGTCTCTTCCCTAGGTTTCCATGAGCATAAATACATGGGTGCTAAATATTCGACAAGTACCGAGTTACCGTTACCGCGTACTCACTGGCTTACTCGGAGCGTAGTTGAGTTTTAGGACTGACTACTACAGCAATATCTGGATGTGCCTCATCACACGAAGACGAAAGAACGTTCACACTTTGCATTGTCAGTGGAGGCAGGTGGCTATAGGAATGCATGCCTACTGCGAAACTACGTGGATATAGATTTTTAGATATCGATATGGACGGATTGACGGAGGGGAGGGAGTAGTACCGGGGTCGTGGCCCATGAAAGCTAATGTTCTTTGAAGTGAATTGAAATTCAATAAAATAAGTATGTATTTTGTTTGCATTAAAATGTCAAAGTATGCTCAAAGTTTGTAGGAGAGAAACTTATAAGTTCTTGGAAAAGTTGGTCCGGTTGAGGGTAAAGAAAGCTTACACAAACTCTCTGTACTGTCTGGTCTTTTGGGCTCCTTTCCTTTCCCACGATGTACCTTATTCCGTACCGGCTTGACTTGTTTTTTCTTGTAATTCCTTCCTTCTTTCTGCACTAATAAAAGGCACAAAGGATACACAGTTAGCAGAAAATAGAGGAACGGGTTGGTTGTGGAATGAGGAAATTTAGATTAATCTGGAGTTCAGATGACGACGCAAATCAAATCACGTTCCAAGAAGCCCAGTTGTACTCAAATACTTTTTGTTGACGTATATGGAAGAATTTTTGTATTTTCCTGTATGATGTGGATGTAATGTGTGCCTCTTTGAATGCCGAATATAAATAATTAAAATGTATGATTTTATACTTATACTGTACCTACCTAGATCTTATTATATTCAGAACGCATTGGCTGTTTTTCTGGTTATTTCTCATTTCTTTTCTCCTTCATTTCTTTCATACTTTTTTTGGCGTCTGAGAATTGTGTGAATACTGCGAGTGTACTGTAAAGTTTTGTGACGTACCAATGAGATGATGATGTTTATATAGAATAGAGTTAATAGAGTGCTAAAGGCGATGGAGCAAAATGACGCTAGGGGTTAAGAGTGGGGAAAGGGCAGTGTGGTGAGATTCTTTCAAAACCTTTATATATTTAAATGGGGAAAAAGATTAAAATCTTTTGTCTCTGGTGAGGACATTTAAATGGATGTGTGGTGTTGTAGTTGTGAATTTATTATGTATACATGTGGACATTAAGTAGTCAAAGCTATGTAGTGAATGCGGTGTGTGTCGTTCAAGTAGTTACCTATGTTCCTATCCTACTCATATGTTCCTGTAAGGGCAATGACTAAAAATAACAGTGATTTGATAGTTGAATTAATTCAACATGCTCCTATTTCCTCTCACCAGCCAGCCCTCTGAGTAACTTGTGCAGTTCTTTCATGTCTTCCTGATGCTTTGACAAAAAAAATATATGCATATATATGTATAAAATGTGTACATAGGGGCTGTGCGCTGTGTGGTTGTTGGAAGGATTTAGATGAGAGGTGAGGATTTAAAGGCATTTAAAGGATGCAGTTGTAGTTTGTATTTGGGAGAGTGTTTATGTATTAGTGTCATATAAAGCTGAGAGATGCTGTTCGAGGAGTTGATGGTGGAAAAGGTAGAAGGAGGAATGTCATGAAGTAAATCCTAATAGTTTGTAGGTATTGGAATGACTACTAGCTGTAGGTAAATTGGGTAAATTCCTTGTAGATGGTTTACCAGGAGGATGTGGTTAAAATAAGTGGCTTCTGTATGCATATATATGTATGCGTCCCTATGATATGGATATGACTCTCTGATGGAGATCTTTGTTGTGCGTGGCGTATGGCTGGCTCTGGCTTGGATTGCTGGCAGTGACTGACTGGATGGATGTAAAGCTGTGCAGATGTGAAGAAGTTTTGGCAGAATATAAAAAATATTTGAAGCAGAAATGGTGTTCATGGAGTGTGGAAGAATTTCTTGAAATGACGTATCATTTCCTTCGTTTTCTTTGCTTCTCATACTATTAGAGGAACATGGGCTTCTTGAGTCTCTCAACTCAAAACCGCACCAGGAGAGTTTAGACGGAGAGACTCGCTCATCTGTGCACGTACATATGCAACCATACACTGTACTTAATTCCCTCGTTCTTCCTTCCTACTTGTCTTGCTGTCTACATGTGTGTGTGTGTGTGTTTATCTTCGTAGGTACTTTGCATCTTTGGCTCTTATTCTACGCATATTAAATGCATATGTCATCTATCGTGTCTGTGCTTGGTTAGCATTACTGTACATATAGAGAGATCTGCTGTATGCATGTGCTAAAGATTATAATTTGAATGCTAGCTACTCTCCAGCTTCCCGTGCCATTCCCCGCCTTCTGAAGGTGTAAACATATTAAGCGTATGCATCTAATTTCTAATCTTTATTACACACAACATCTCCCGTGGCATGAAGGAGCTGCGGAGTTCCAATCAAAAGCCGAAGCCAAAAGCATATCAAATGAGCCTAATTCCCTATAGTTTGCACTACTACTGGTAGTTTCGTAAAGCAGGAGAATCGACTAGATTCTTACAAGGTACATACCTATCTCCGTACATGTGTCTGTGTATGTTTTTTTTAAAGATATTTCTTAAATTTTATTTTGCCTGTTGGTGGAAGTTGTGAAGATGATAATGATGATGAGGATGACGACAGTGCCGTGTGTGGTGGAGTATGGGGCGGGATAGGAGAAGATGAGAATTTGCTTATCTCCTGAACTAAATAGTTTAATCCAAAGATTTTATTTATAGACCCCGAAAAGCAGAAAGGAGAAATTTACAGAGTTAAAAGCGTATTGCGATTCTTTTTTTTTGACAAGCGCACGCTTCTGGTCCTAATTTTATAGTACTTACTTTTGATACGAGTCATACTTAAGGTTACAGTCTCTCAAGTCAAATCAACTCTCATGTGAGAAGTAGATGGTCCGTGGACCACATGTGTATTTATTTTCTACACTGTATAACATACAGTACAGATAGATTCCATCTACACACTGTATGCTTGTTTATTTGCAATTATTATTATTATTACTTTCCCCCCGTTGCTGAGGTAAGGATGCGAGTGATATGAGCCCACAAATATGATAATGTATCAAGCTGTGTAGATTGGAGAGTGTGTCGCACTGGGGACTTGTAGTTCTGTGTGGGTTTGTATGTAGAGTCGAAGCGCTGCCGCTGAAAGGAATTAGCTCTTTTGGGTCGGCTTGGCTTGACTCCTCGACTAGGGTTACGAGACGACTCTTAGGATGGGGAATTTAAAAGTGTCGTCTACTTTTCCTTGTCGGTTTTTGCACATTGTAGTAACCGTCCTAAATGTGGTGGGTCCCTAATTGTGGTCACTGTCGTTGTTGTACCGGTAGCTAGAAAAATTCAAGTTTGGGTGCAATTGAAAGCCTACGTACTCCCCTATTCATCGTATATTTTGGAAGTTCCTACTTAATAAAATTAAAAGCGTAAAAATCCGACTATTTTTGAACTTCAGTTTTCAAAATTTTGGTTTTAATTGAGTCTTTTCTTTCGCTGAAGACATTCACGTGTACATATGTGTATGCATTTTGTGTTCTATTGTTGCTGAGAAATTAAGTCGAAAGAAAAACAGCGGAAAAATAGGATAATGTCCTCATTTTGGTCATACCCTGTTTCACACATTTGAACACCGTTATGGGGACGAAATTCATTGTCAGTTTTAACAGTGTTATAAAGATGTATATGTACTATTTGTGTCTATTGTGACGTTTGGCTGATAATTTTATTTCCAAAGTTTCATGAATCTCCCTATTAACTTTCATTACCCAGTTTAATTCCAGGGAAAAAGGGCACTCATACTGTCAGTACTTTTGCTTTTGTTAAGCGTTGTGGGAAAATTTCAAAAAATATATTTTCGAAAGGCAAAATTTTCCTTTGCTGCTGAAGCACGTTTATTGTCTGATAAGTTTAAGCAAAACTTACACAATTTGTAAAGTGAGATGTAGCATCAGGTAGAACCGTAGAACCTTAATTTTGCACTGAAACGTTTTGCTTTTAAGCATGATCTACAATTGGAGCCTGGGGTGACCACATTTAGGGCCTATTTGAAATTTTCTTGTTGTTATGACTTGTTTGACTTGATACGATGTCCCATTACAAACTTGTAGACATCAATTGCTAATAATTTGTGTCGACAATAAAAACTGTCTGGCAAGGATTTTGATGCGTATTAGATAGCTGAACACTTGCACGGTAAAAAGATAGCGGGTGCTGAAGTTGAAAAGAAAAAATCTATCCGACCACAATTAGGACGGTTACTACTATATGCATACGTGAAGCGTATATGACGTTGTGGTTGATAAGAAGGGTGAGGAAGTTACGGGAGGCGGTATACGTATGGAGCGTTAGAGGAGAGAAGAAAGCAGATCATCATCTTTTTCTCATGTTATATTCGGGATTATTGGTTGTGCTTATATGTGTTCCCTCCTTGCTCAAGCTGTGTGAGGCAGGCGGGCAGGCTGGTTGGGAGAGAAGATCCAGGCATGTGCTTCAGCTCTTTTTACCGCCACGTCTCTCCATCTCTACTTTTCTTCTACCTACTTTTAAGTTTTCCTTGGGCAACCCTATTCCCAGCATACGCCTCGTCAATCAAAATTATCGGTCACAGAACAGTCGTCTTATCCTATCTACTATCGTATCTATTTTCTATTCTCATGACATATTCCAAGGATAAACCAAATATTCTCTTCCCGTCTTCCCTCACCAATAATCTCAGTAATTCTCGGTCGATTTTTTTTTTCTTTTTAGCTTTTTTTTCAATTTATTTTCCCGAAAGCTCTATTTACACCGACGACACAACTCAGAGGCTCAAGCATATGATTTCTCCTTGAACCAGAGTCGATTGCATTCTCATTTCATTCTCACCCTTGGAATACTCTTTCTACCTTCTACCGTGCAAGAGCGTTGCCTTTTTACTTTCTACAATTCCCATTTCTCCGTTTGCCATTTTATCTCGTGAACCGTTTGTTTTTTTAAAAGAAAGAACGCCAGAAACTAAAAGAATGAAATTATGATTGCAAAGTATGACAGGGAGGAAATAAATGTCTGCAACGGCGTCAGAATCAGGCAGTGTAATTTAATTCTTGTCTTATATATGGAGCAGTTGCTCCGCGTTTATTAATTCTAAAATTATACTACACGTATAACATCCCATTTTGCTTTTTATACACTCTAAGCTCTATGCATGCGTGTAGATATTCAGACTATCCTACAAGCTCTCTAAATGACATTAAGGCAGGTGTATTAAATGTCGGTATTATTGTATATATGAAGACATATAGTATCGGGACTATAAGATTCACAGCTAGTAATTCCATTGCAGAATAATTAATAATAACTTTGGTAATTACGTACCTTGACAACTATTATTTTCATAATACGGTGGATATGGTTTTTATATTTTTTGGGAAAGGGAAGGTAGGCTACCTAGGTAGGAGAAGGGATTGATTGATTAACTTGGTAAGGATATTAAATTCTGTCTTTTTTTTTTGGGTTTGGAATGGTTGGGTGAGCGTGTGTGAGGCTGTGAGGAGAATGATGGGAAAGGAAAGTATGTATAGTCGGGGGGAATGTATAAACAATATAGTGGTGACGTATACGCAGTCCGAGAAAGGAGACCACGAGGCCATAGTAGTAGATCCAACATCCAAATCCATCTTGCATCTACGACTACTACTCTGCACCACCAAGTATTAAGCACTGGAAGTAACCATAACCATTCCCTTTCACTTCACTTGCGCAGTCTCCAATTCCACCTTTCACATCCACATCCTCTGCAACTCTACCTACAACCGAGCCTCTTCTACCCTTCCCAATGGCTCGAGTCCAGCAATAGAAAAGAAGAAGAAAAAACTGAAAAAATACAATAATTATCCAAAAAATAAATACTCGAGAAAACATCTTGAAATCGTTAGTCATGCATTGTAGCTTTCCTTTTGGCATTGTTCCGTGTATAGATTTTGCACTAAAAACTTGTAGAATAATGACAATGAGAAACGTTAAATTAGGTGATTAAATCCAACAAGGATATCGATCCCATCAAATTCTATACGTGTGGTAACACTGTACTCTAGAATGCTTACACACACACACAGTTTGTCCCAGACAAATTTCATCACAGCTCAACTTCCTTTTACTTCCTCTTTATCTTCAATATTTAGTAGACATGGAAGTGTTACTTGGATTTCGGAATCTTACAGTCTGCTTTGAGTTAGTGGCTGGCTTCTGCGGCTGCCATTAATTTAAATTCTCATGTTTAGGATGTTGTACAGCAGATTGATACATTACAGAGAAAAAGACGATTTAGATTACAAAAAAATATGATTAATTCTGCATATATAGTTATGTATGTATATCTATTTCGTCTATCTAAAGTATACTAGTATTTTGGGAGACTAAGAAAAAATGGGTGTCTACGATTACAAAACAGTATGTTGATAATTTAAGTTACCTTTTGAGAGAAGTTGGAAGGATGATGATGATGAAATGTGGATTTTTTGGGTCTTCTATGATGGAGGGATGGTTGAGTGTACGATGGTTTTTGAAAACAAAGCTAGAGATATGTCCCGAAACATCAGTAACTTGTAAACAGTACTGCTGTGACAGGACAATATCCTAGCCAAGTTCATTTTTAATATCTTGTGGGATGATTTGTCCTCTTCGTCCGGGTAACTGATGGATGGAAGATGACTGGTGAACGGTGGGTCCTTGAAATGTTGAAAATTGAGCAGTAGGAAGTTGAAAAGGGCGGAAAGATGTGTGAAAGATGTTTTTCCTCCACATTGACACACCCGTAATGAGTAGTGGTGGAAGTGTTGGATTTGAATGGAAAGAGATGTCTAGCCAGAAGGAGAAGAAAGTCAAAAGTCCGTTCGTCGTCTCCTCTGCCTCAACGCCAGTAGTCCGGTCGTTGAAATAGTTGATGATGACGACTGTGTGTATGTTTTAGCACCTGCGAAACCAAACTGAACCCAAAAAACTGACTGATTCCAATCCAGAGATCTCCTGGATCCTATGATATCCAAAACTGTGACTGGGATCTTTGAGTCCCCGTGTGAGTCTCTCATAACTAAAGATGGTTCAAGGTTCAGAGGGAGAGGTTAGTGTAGTGGAAGGGAATTATTATAAAGGTGGAAACTGTTTAAAATACAAGATATTTAAATGTAAGGGCCGCTCTGTTTTGTCTTAAGTATTGGTTCGTTGATGATGGAGGTTGGTGTTGTTGGTGGAGGAGACAGATAATGTGAGAGAAAGGACTGGAAGGAGAAGTGAGGAGTTTGAGTAGGAAAAAGTGGTGCTGGCTGGTTGGTTGGTTGGCTGTGAGAGACGGATAGTGAGTTGAGGGAGGATTGGATGGAATGGTTGCTAGTCTGTGGACGGAGAAAGAGAGAAAGTTGAATAAGGCGCACTAGTGGAATGGCATGACTCTGATCTGGCCTGGTTTGGTCTGGTCTGTCTGGTCTCTCCTCTCTTCTCTGAGCCTCTAGTCAAGTGCGGATTGTGTGTAGTAGGATTGTGTGTACGTGTGTGTGTGTGTGTATGTGTGTGGAGTAAAAAAAGGCTGAAAGTTTTGGTGGAGGGGAAGAGAGAAGGAAACCTAATCGATCATGATGGAACGGATTTGAGGCACTGAAGATGGTCCAAGCGCCGGCGTCAAGTCCAAAACTCCACTCACCCGGCATTCCCACCAGCCGACTTTTATCTTTTCTCTCCGCGCACCCTCCTCACATACCTTGGTATGCCTCTCCTTTCACTTTCCCTTCCTTTCCCTCTTTTCACTCTTCTTTTTCCGCTTTCCCACTCCCTCCACTCTCCACAACAAGAACAACTCGTATCTCTCTCATTTTAAAGTCATATCTCGAGGAAATATATCTTGTTTGAATTGCAATTATTACGACATGTTTCCATTCAC
Organism: Dicyrtoma fusca; assembly: GCA_034695205.1. Taxonomy (NCBI): domain Eukaryota; kingdom Metazoa; phylum Arthropoda; class Collembola; order Symphypleona; family Dicyrtomidae; genus Dicyrtoma; species Dicyrtoma fusca. The sequence goes on along the minus strand of JAQFZC010001584.1, from coordinate 12,737 downwards.
TCCTCAACTACATTCACCTTCCCCCTCCTTTCCCCTCCCCTCCCCCTTTCCACAATACGTAAGCTCCGTCTTAGTCACCGCTGCTCAACCTGGCTCAACTTTTCCACCTCCTGTCTTTCCGCGAATTACTTGAATGTCGAGGTCTACAAGGAGTATGTAGGAGTCGTATGGGTATAACCATCTCTGAGACAATTATCTCCTGTGTGATCGGGATCGTCTAGCACTATATATTGTGTCTATGGGCTGTGTTCATCTTCATGAGTTGATTCAGTTATTGGCATTGATTTTGAACTCTTTGAAGGAATATGATAGGGTGGACAGTTGAGGGAGAGGATAAAAGCTATGGGCTAGATTGAAAAGTTGTATATATTGGGAGTTGTTGAGATTTAGAGTTCCATAAAGGAGTTTTGAGTTCCCAGCGTGTACGGAGGTATGAAGAGTAGAAAGTTGAAGGTTTTGGTTTGGGTTTGGTTCGTTGGTCTCGTCTATGTATGTGTGTATCTGTGTCTGTGTGTGGGGAGCTCGTTGGATGGTTGAATGTCATTGGGATGGAGCTGAGTCTATATATGCAGAGCGTTAATATCCTGGTCCTGGTGGTCTAACTTTTTGGATGTGGACGACTAGTAAGACGACTTGGGAAAGCAGGAGAAGGGAAGTCAGGGAGCTAGGAAGGAGTTGTTAGTAATGAGATGAAAAGAGTGGAATCTGCTTATGTTGTAGCTTTAGTAGTAGCTCTTTCTCTCCTTTCTTTGTCTGTAGCCAGTGCAATGTATCCCTCGCTGTACTTTTCCCTACGTTGAGAGGTACGTGCGGACGGTGGAGTAGAGATTGGTATGCTACTAGTCTTCCTCTGTGTCTGTATGTACTTCTCGTATGTTCCTATTGGTAGTCCCGCAGAAGTTTTCGTAAGAAAATGAAAACTAGGAATGCTAATGGTGGCCGTGCTAAGGGAATAGAGAGGGACTCGGAGTGGGGACTAAACCCCTCCCGTCTTGCTTTTATCTACACCCAGTTCCTGGTCTTCCTGCTGGTATTCCTCCTGGTGGTATGTATGCAGGATGTAGGGACGGGGTGGTATATCCATGTCTATTTGAGGCTTATTATGCATCGGTTATTTCACTGAGGCGTTAGGGACGGGAAAGAGAGGAGAGAGTTGGAGCAAGGAGAGGAAAGGAACGTGGAGTTTGCAAGTACAGAAGAGAAAGAGGAAGAGGGTGTATGGAGTGTAGTGTGTGACTGGTGGTGTAGGGAGGAGGGCTTGAACGATTGAACCTGAGGACGATGTGAAGTCGAAAGGAATGCTTACTCCTTCTCTCCGAGAGTCTCGGATAAAATCGATTGTTCATCCTTTGGAATGGGTGAATAGAAACAGAGACAGAGAGAATTTTATCCTCTGCACTATCCACTATTTCAATTATACATTCTCACTATCAGCAGTCTCGGGCCCTCCATGTCCCAGTATGCACATAGCTACTCCCACTACTACTACTACTACTCTGCATGTAGATCGTCGCAGTTAGAGACGACTTGCTTTCCTAATTTCTAAACAAAATTGTTAAACCAAACATGCAGGCCGACAAACACAAACAGAGGCTCAGTCAGCGAAGGGAGTAGAGTGAGAGATTCTAAAATCAAAATATCTATATCTTATTTCCCCTCCTTGTGCCGCCACACTCAATATTCATGTTTTCCTCAACTATTCATTTATTTTGATGCAAAGTGCTCTGTGTATTTTGGGAAGGGTTGGACGTGCACAATTATGCAGCTACTTCAGGTCTTGATTTTGATGTCTTCATGTACGAAGGTTTTTGAAGTATACGTACCTAAGTAGTTTGCAAAAGAAACATCGTAAGCGATGTGATGATGAGCATTGCTTGAGAGAAAAAAATTGAAAAATTTTAATTTTAATTTATGATGAGAATTGAGAATTCGACTTTCCATCATTTCAATCAATACATTTTATTTCAACCCTAAATGCTCTTTTGTGCTGTCTGTAACTATTTAATAATTTGGCAAAATTGCAGAAAGTTAATGGCTTTTGAAAGGTTAGCATGAGGAGTGAATTTAAGTTTGTGAAGGAGTGTTGCATAAGAGAGACTGTTTTTGTATGGAAGCAGAAATCGATTTTGTTCGTATGGAGGTACTAAGTATTGGTGGTGCTGGCGTGTGTGTGTGTGTGTGGAAAGTATAGAGGGAGAGAGATATTTGTTGACTCTTGGCATACTCTCACCCTCCGTCATCAAGGATTTGAGGTGCAGTACATAGGCTTGCCTTCATTGAATGTTGACTGCGTGTATTTAGTGGCCTCTCACTAATTCCTGCATATAATGATTTCTGCAATTGTGATAGCTTGAGATAGCTCCATGGCGTTGCCTCAGTACACGACGGTACAGGGAAGGAGGGTAAGCGTGCGAGCGAGTGCATGAGGGGTAATTGCCGTGAGAGATAATCATTTGACGCTTTGGACAAGGCATAAAATAAGAAGGAGAGAGATGGGTTTGGTGTGTGGCTGCCACACATTTTACGTTCATATCAATTAAGATCTTGGATGGGGATGTGTAGATGGAAATGAAAAGCGTAAGCGAGAGTAGAATAATATATGGCCCTCATTTCATTACTTTTGTCCTTACTCTTAACTTCGAGAAATGATTGGAAGTTGGTTTTTTTTGGGTTTCTTCATTTCAACTTTGTTCTCCTTCGTCTTCCCTGTCGTTCTGTCATTAGAGTTTTCATCATTGTCCTTCCCAGACGACGAAAACGATGATGAGACTGATGGGGAAATGGGAATATACATGAATTTTTTTTTACTTTATTTTTACTTCAATATTCATTCATCCATAGTTTCCCAAAGCTTCTCGCGTAAGTTTGGCTCCGTTCTCTCATTGGAGTGGCTCTCTCGCTACCGTCTCAAATTTCTTACCTCGTAGTATCTAATGTCTTTTCCGTCTTTAGTGTTGAGAGCATAATGTACAAGTCGTCTGTCCATAGTCCGGAGTTTAGTTTGTCAAGTATTCTCTGAAACTGGTTCAATTCCGCATATATGTTTTTAAAACTTTTTTTCTACACTTTTTGGATTACTCTGAATGTTTCATGTAGACCATGTGTAGAGGCTTGGTTAAGCTCTTTCCCTGTGTTTCACCGTCGTAGTCTTGATGTGATTGAGCAGGCGAAGGTGGAGCCAGACTAGGTGAAAATCAAAAAAGGAAGTAAATGAAAAACGGTGCACCCTGTTCCATTTTTATGTGATATTCCATATAGAGGTTTTGGTCAGACTTGTGCTGACGGAATTGAAATGGACTTGATTTGGCTTCTGAATGGATAGAAATATATCTGGAAATGTTGGAAATGCTTTTGCCCTGGTCTGGTGTATACAGTGAGTGCAATTCCAGGAGTGGAGTTAATGGAAGCGTGGCTAATATTACTTACTTGGCGTATGTGGAGGCATTTGGATTTAACTACACCTTTGCGGCCTAGACTACGTGGACGGGAATTCTGTGTTCCATGCATTCCTCCTCCTGACTGGGCAAACTGGGGCCTTGGCTCACTCCTCGGCTCACTTGCAGTATATTCGCGAGGCACTTCTTCTACTGGCCTGCAAGGAAAGGCTAACTAACGACAAGGAAGGCAGAAGGATTTTCTGGATGTTTTCCCGTCTTAACTGGAATCCTTATTTTATTATATCTTTGTATCTTTTCTACCCTCCACAATGGCTCTGTGAACTTATATTATGTAGACGTAGGTATGTACATACGTCAGGAGATAGACTATGAAGTATTCCAGCGATTTGGCCGAGTTACTGGAGAATAATAATACGCACTACATTGGAGTTTTAAAGTTGCATTAGGTATGCATAGTTTCTCATTACTACACTGTAGGTGCGCTGTTCAGCTGTACACCATGTTCGTTACGGGTACGACCTGGTTGTTTTTTCTCTTCCTTAGGTGTTTAGCTCTGAAGGCAGTGTAGATAGATATAGTGAGGTAGCGAGAGTGGTAAGGTAATGTATAGGATACTAAAATTACTCGGATGCATGATGGAAGTCGGTGAAGACGTAGTATTTCCAAATGGCAAATGGCCTTTATAGCTACTTGTGCCAGTAACCACTAGTAATGCCCCTTAGAATAGGAGTAATGTGAATGTGAATGAAAATAATATAACAATATCAAAAGGAAAAAAAATGGTCATGCCATGGGCTTCTCATCGGTTTTCCTTTTTCGAAAAAGTGGTTACTTTGCATGTGGATAGGGAATGAGAGAATGAAAGTAGTGTGGGTATGGGTTGCTGGTTGATGGTTGGATTGAATTGAGACTCTAGATGGATGGATGGATGGATAGAAAGTGGAAAAGTGACGGTGAGGAACATGAAGACAAAGGAGTCCGTAGTAGTGCAAGTATAGCTTGTGTTCAGAGAGTAGTTAGTTGGCTCGTCTCATCGTAGCACTTGCCCGGATTCCGAAATCTTTCCAGGTGAACTCTGGCTGTGTGTCTACAGTACAAAACTACAACATATCTTCCTTCCTGTCCTCGGTCTGCCTTCATTTCTACAGCAGGTGTTCTTGCCATAGGAATCAAATTCATTATCGATGTCAAATCACTATATTTCCTTCGTATTCCTCCTACACTTTGTCATTCAATTTCCAATAATTCAGTCTTTAATGCTTATTAAATACTGGTGGTGACGTGAAACGTTGTGAGTTTAGGAAGTTAACTTGTGCTTAGTGCCGACGACGTAGAACACGGGGAAAAGTAGTAAAGAAAGAAAGAAAAAACGAGGAAAAAAATAGAATAAAAAAAAGTGGTGGGATAAAAGACGTGTGTGTGGCTCGCTATCTCACTGTGTCTGTCTGAACTCATAAGACAGTGAAAATCCATGTCCAGTAGTTTTGTGTCCTGAAACTTTTCAATAACTATCAATCTTGTGACTAACGGTGAGATTCTTATGTCTGGTTGTATGTTGAGCGTACGTAGGAAATCCCTAGACGGTACGGGTTCCTTTTTTCACGGTAATAATTCCTCTGCTAGTGTCCCATTTGATGACATGAGAATTCTTTTATCACTCTGGATGATGTGACTTTTAAGGGATGAAACTCAATGTTTGAACTAATAATAACATAGTTTGTTGAGGCAGTTGGAATGTCCCGTTTAGTCCTTCTTAATGGGAGATATATTGGGATTTCAATCATAATGACGATTAGCTATTCGGGATGTTAGACAGTGAATTCGGAGTGAGCACTTCTGCCTCGTGGTTACCGCAGAATAGAAGATTCAGAGTTGTTGCTTCCTCCAGGATATATGTAACTGCCGTCGCAGAGGGGAGAATGTGACCGCATGGTGGATTTTTATGAGAATTTACATGAGCTCTTCTATTCAGACAGACTGGCAGACAGGTATTTAGACTAACGGATAGACAAGAAAATAGAATGTAACCAGGTAGGAATCACTTCTTTCTTGTGAAAATCTACGACATCATTCCTCTTTTATTTCCGATTCTTAAAGGAAACAGGGACTAAACGAGGTTTTTGAAATTGAAGCCGTCGTGATAGTTGGGCCGGCATAGACGCTAAAATAGTTTTTTTTTCTTCTTTTTCTTGAAAATGAATGTGGCTGTTTTGCCTTGTGAAGTTGGTGAGTTGTTGGCTGGATTTAGTGAATGTTCGGCTTGTTGGTTTGTGGGTTGGATGAGAGTGGAGCAAGACATAGTGTCAGTTGAAGGAAGATGTTGTATGTTACGGAGAAAAAGAGTTTTCTCAATTCTAAGGTTGTAGTTGAACAACTTTGAATAATAATGGAAAAAACTTATGGGTAATTTGCAAATTCAATAGACCTTACAAACAGTTATGAATAAAATAGGAAGTTCTGTGGTTGGATTCTCATTTACTTATGCTTGACTGTCTGTTGGCGCATAATTGTAGACTGCAATAGTGCCATGCTGTTCATCGTACCCGTTCAATGTTGAAGCACTGAGGTGGATAGTCATGATGAATGCATGTAGCCGTCGTAGTATTCCTGTAGGTTGGTGCATGTGAGCTACAGACTATGCCGGAGCATTGAAGGGAATCTCGTGGCTTTAGAGTTCGATGTGTGCCAGTACTGCCATAGGAGTCTAGTATCACTACCATTATTCCACTACTGCCAGGCAGTGCCGAGTAGGTGTGGATATGTAGTTTACTGTAGAGGTATAGGAGGGCATGATGTGAAGATGGTTAGGAAGTCGGGGGTCGTTTCTTGTGTGCTGAGTATTTTGTAGGATGAAATTGATGGAATGGAGCATCTTAAGATGTTGGGCTGTCTGCTGCATGTGGATGGTTGGGTGCTGGCGGTAGCGTTGGGATTGTGGGTGCTGTTGGTGGTAGATTTCCTTGGTGGAGTGATATGGTTAGGATGTGAATAGTGGAGTCGTATAGATTTGTGGTATGGCAAGTGTGAATTTGCATTCATAAGATTGATTTTGAATGGAATCGGTGTGCTGTGTCTCTGTGACGGGTATTTTTTGAGAGGAGAGTATTGACTTGGTGGAAGTGTGTTGAAACATGTGTTAGGAATGGAGTTCATAATTGGGTTGGGGAAGGGGAAAACTAAAAGGAAAGTGGAGACTTTTAGGAAGAAGCCATCCGGATTGTTGGATCGAAGTGGTTGGCTGGGCGAAAGGAGTGTGGATTGATCAAGCGGGACTTTGTTGTTCGCAGGTTGGAAAGTGACGAGTAGGATGGAAGGAACCTCTGTGAACGGAATGGCACCAGCGCCCCTCGAGAACGGCATCAATACCGTCAACGGAACTGGCGACGAAAGCAACTCGGCAAGATCGTCTCCAAGTGTCGGAGCTGGTTCAGGATCCAACGGCAGCGTGTCTGGCTACGAGAACAAACTCTTTGTCGGCGGCCTCAGCTGGCAAACTACACCTGAAAAGCTTCGCGATTACTTCTCACAGTTCGGAGCTGTCACCGACGTCCTAGTCATGAAAGACCCGATCACACAGGTATTGGTCACCTTCAATTCTTCATTTCCTCATTAGCATAATTTAATTCTATCTTCTCTGTGCATTTTCCCTCCAACTTGTCTCACAACATAAAATATCTACTACCCTCCACACTTTCAGTCTTTCATTTGTCCTGTCTTCATGGCATTTTTCATCCATCCATCCATTCATTCATTTCATTCATTGAGCCAGTTATAGGACAGAAATATCAAAATATGCTTTCTCCTCAACTTACTTTCTGTAGAACATTTTCCCTCTTCCACTCAGTCTTGCTTTTTCAATTCATGAGTCATCTCTGCTCAACTGGAGTAGATCTTTAATTCGTGTAGTCCGTAGGTATGTAATATTATGCTTCCATCTTCCCCAGTAATAATGTAATCGTAATATTATGTACTATATAATTACGTGCTTCCAATAGAATTCTAATCAAGTGACATTTCACATTTTCAGTTGTGTTCTAGCCGAACGTTATGCATGGCTCCGTAGCAATGTCAAATTTTGTTCAGTCACTAGAATACTAGATCTAGATCATTGTACCACCACGTTCAGTAATTACTATGTAAAGTGTAGGCAGAAGCGACGAGTTGCTTAAACAAACCTAGCCTATTACACTAGTTACACTAGCTTAACCCTTTAGATGTGGGAAATTTACAGACGTGTAGATATACTGACTTTACCATGTTGTTGTGTGCCAATTAAGAATGAGTGCGTATGTATCACATATCTAGCCCAAGATATGATGTAGAGTCAAATCAATTCGTTCCATGAAGCATACTTAATACGGATGATTAATTTAAATACGTACCCACCGGGATCGTCGAAATTCCGTTATTGAAACCGTGCCGTGCACCTTCCTAGTCCTAGCTGTCATCGCGTCTCTCATACTCATGTTACCCCTGTCAGAAATTTAGCCAGAAAGCACGTTGAAATCCGAGTATGCGAGACAGAGAACTCAGAGACAGCCCCGCTACAGCTATTGTAAAAATCCAAGAAAGAAAGGATAATTAACTGTAGATTTATTTTTAAACTTACTCACAGCAGAGCAGCTGTACGAGAAGAATCTCTAGAAGCAGCAGTTTAGGCCTCTGAGTTACATAGGAATATTAGCTTCTATCTTACGTACTTAACTTAATACAAATTATCTTGCTCAGCTCACTACATTCCATTGCTCTGTAAGTACATTGTTTTAAAACCATGCTAATTTATGGAATGAAAAAGTAGTAGGATTTAAATGGAATGATTCTTTCTTGGTGAATCTGTTTTTACAAAAACTCTGGTTGTGAGTGCAACTGTGATGCTTAGGAAATTAATTGCAATGTTTGTTTGATTGGGCAATGGAGAGGGCATTAGATGTTTATTATTGAAGGGAAGGGGAAAAATGTGTGGGGAAACATGGTTGGAGTGAAAGTGCTTGAGTAATCATAGTAGTTTAAGTAAGATGGGCTTTATAGCATAAACAATTATTTCTTATCGTGATTTACACCCATTTGTTTATTTAGCGGAGCCGTGGCTTCGGATTCATCACATTCAGTGACCCGGGCACAGTTCCTCGTGTGTTGGCAGTGCCCATGCACACGTTGGATGGAAAAAGAATAGACCCGAAGCATGCAACACCTAGATCTAAATCTGGGTAAGTTTCCTGGATTGTCAGCTTGATTTTTGTGTTGAAAATTAAAATAGGTACCTATACCCACCACTCTAGACTCTCACATAGTCACTGGTTTAGTTTTTGTTATTTTGATGCGATTGTAAGAGTTTTAAGGAGTGGATGATGTTCGCTTATGGTATACAAAAAAACGGACTGAACAATACTACTAACAGTCGCTTCTTTACATTGAGTAATAACACATTATTTATATGTTGAAATGTTGGAAATATTTTTGCAGTGTATTTTGCTTTTCCGCTTTAAACCATTCACTTGAATTAATTTTTTTTATTTGTGCGATATGGATCACTTAGACGTGTTGGAATTATCCTGGGGGCATTCGTGGACTTAAAATTTTAATGTTTCCGTGTTGTCGAATAGTTTTTCTGTAATTTTTGATGCATATCGCTCTTTTCTTAACCATTTAGATTTGGTCAACTCTTTTTAGATATTTATTTTCTTTCTGATCGTGTATGAATAAGGTTTTATCAAAGGACCTATTGCACAAACAGGCAACATTTCTAAAGGATTAGTGTAGTACCATTAAATTCACCTCAAAAACATACACATCATTAATTACCTACACATATATTTGTCTCTTTCCATTCTACTCGCGTATGTACGCACATTTCAACTGAACGTTTCTCTTGGCATAAAAAATTGATTGTGGAGATGTTAGGAAAAGTTTCCATCTCCTGTGACTGTAGTACTGAGTGAGACTCCTGCCCGTTTGCCCATGGTAAGTGGCGAGGGGGCCCCAGGAGCTTATTGGAAAATTACGATGGAGCAGTTCGGCGTAAATAAAAACTACTGCGTGCTAAAAAACCCTCCACAATGTCCACATGCATAATACACTGAAGATGATTCGTGCTGCTGGTGGGCACATATTGAATGCAGGAATGTGTGCACGTATAGTTGACACAATGTATCATAGTATATAGTTCATAGTAGCTGACCAGCGACGTGTTATAGAGTACTCGGTGGCTACGGCTACTTATTTGCTTAAAGAGGATACATGTGTATGAGTTGGTTTTAAAAGTGTTTTTTCTGCGGGGAAATTATAGATCAAACAAGACGAAGAAAGTTTTTGTCGGTGGCGTCAGCCAAGAAACCTCCGTGGAAGAAGTCAAATCATACTTCTCCCAGTTTGGAAAAGTAAGCAAATTTTGTCATTATGTATTTCTAATGATAGCACAGGTGGCAGAGTGCTCTTCTGCTATAACAGTGGGTGTCGAGTCGAGCAGGGCCGAAAGGGAAATAATAATGAAATTGAGCCACGAAGGTTCAAGTTATGCTGAGGCATGAATTGATGCTATAGAATGTAAATGGGGCTTTAGTGGACGTTTTAGAAATAGACGTAGTGGGTAATGCATTCCTACATATAAATACGTGCACTGTCGAGGACGATGCTAATGTTGGTGCGGATGTGGCAATGTTTGCAGGTAGAGGAAGCGGTAATGCTGATGGACCAACAAACGAAACGCCATCGCGGCTTTGGTTTCGTGACATTCGATAGTGAGGATGTTGTTGACCGAATCTGTGAGATTCATTTCCACACGATCAAAGGAAAGAAGGTATGTTAAATTTCTTGAGATTGGATATCATTGGAATTTTGTCTGCGCACCTAGTTAGTATTTTATAATGTAAAAGTTGAGATGACTGGAAGTGGAGCGAGGAACGGAGCTTCCTCGCTCAGCTTGGATATGAAGGATGTAATATAATGTGATGTAAAGTAGCGAGTAGTGGTTGGTAAATTTATCCATGTTTTGCGAGTCTACTCGTTCATTGTTGGTTCTGGTGGCTAATGAAAGAATGGTTTGAAGGAAGATTGAAGATTGATTGGTTACGTGTTGTTTGTCTTCTAAAGGTGGAGTGCAAGAAAGCTCAACCAAAAGAAACCGTAGCAAGTTTAAATTTGTTGGCCAAAAGAATGGTTCTTCCTCTGTCTGCAGCTTCCTCACTGGCAGCCCAAGGTTCCCATCATTTGTCATTCAAGCGTGCTAAAATTTATGAAAAGTCATTGCAGAATCCTTTAATTTCTTCTGTCGCTTGTTCCCAACGAGGTCCTCTCATCCTTTTTCTAAGAAATTTCATTTTTCCAATATATCTTGTATAATTGCAATAGCAGTACAGTAGCTGAGTAACGTAGCACTTATCTGTCTTGTGAATATTCGGATAGCAGAGTTTTATTGTAGGATGATGGCACTGCCATCAACGTCACTGCTTGCATGGATTGTCCATATTTGAGCGCTTCGTAATTGTTGTTTTTTTTTGTAAATTAAGTGTATATATTTTGTATAGTGTGCCATTTTGTAGTCGTATGACCAGGTTTTCTATCTCGTAGATGATGTAGCAGCTCATTCCCTGGGAGCGAAGGATGAATTTAACTATTTTTATGTAAATGTGTGATTAGGTGTTGGTCCCAATATTTCAGCCACATTGGGGGGAGTAGCGATGGCCCCAGCAGTTGCAGCCGCCGCAGCTGCCAACTACTCGAAACTTCTTGGTGCTGGTCTGAATTATCCCTCACTCGGAAGCTATAGGTATACGCCTTATCCATTGCCAAGCTTGGTAAGTCCTGTTTTACTCGACATTTTCTAGAGATACTTGTTTGAGCTTTGTACCGTCTTCGGCTATGCATGTCATGACATATGCATACGTCCACATTTTGATGTTGGTTATGTACGGTAACTGTCGTCCTGTCCTATGACTTCAACATCCTCGACGTCTCTGGAGTAGCGGAGTTCTTGAACTCTTATTAGACTGTTCCTAATGTTCTCATACGTAGTGGTACGTAGATGGAGAACTGAGACAAGTAGTCAAGAGGGACTCAGTGGGAGTGGGATATATCGAGGAGTTTTGGAGAGGCTGGAGAAGGTGTATAATAGTAATAGTGAGACAAAGAGAAAGAGTCAGGAACTCACGATCAGAGAAATAGAGGCTGAAGAGAGACAGAGAAACACATGACCGGCTTAGGCGGGTCGTCAAATTGACGAAAGAGGAAATATTTCATGGTGACTCTTACAAATTTTCAGAATGCAGCGAACTCGAATGCGATTCCCAGTCTTTCAACAAACCCAGCTTACGGGACGTACACTCTTCCTGCTTCGGTGGATGTGTCAAGCCTCCAGAATATAGATTGGTCAGGTGTCTATAATGCGTACGTGTAAATGTGTTTCTTTTTACACGTTTACCATCTCCGATGTCTTCTCCAAAATCCTACCTACTTAATCGTACTCCTCTCATCTTCGGCAAACAACACAGTTCAAAAAACACGACTGTACTGTACTATTGACTGTGGTGCAAGTCGATATGTTTTCTCTTTTTTTCTCGGAGAAACACAAAAATAACAAGTGCTGCTATCCTCACGGCTGAACTTTTTTTCTTCGTGCAGCTGTGATGAGAATGAAGAAGACTTTTTAAAAATCAGTTACGAATATTAGGTGGACTTCTTTGTTGTTAAAAAAGAAACCTGAACGCAGTCAAAGTTTAAGGACGTGAATCTCAGTATTCTACTATACAGGATTTATGTAAAATATAATTATGATAGTTAAGTCATTTATAATGATATCAGTGTTTATGGTTAAGTATTATATTTACTGTTATATTATACATGGGTATGACAAGTTAAGAGTTAGCGTAAGTAATTTACGTACACACACCTAATTTTGGAAGTTTAGAACCAGCGTGCGAATGCATTTGCATAATAATTACGAGTACCTTAAAATTTTGTAGCTTTTAAGCATTTGACTACATTACTAGATACAGCATAGGATGGATAGAGTGGTTACATTGGTTAGAATGGTTAAGTGGTTCCAGGATGAATTTTTAGTTTCTAATAAGTGCGTAGAATAAAAAGTTAATTGAAATTTTTACTGTCTGACAAAGTTAGAAGTAAGGCAATAATTTTAATGTGTTTTAAGTGTATTTTGTTCTGTAATGCATGCAGATAGGCAACTTTATTATTTGAATTATGCCGTAGTTTTTATCAGCCCTCAAAGAAAACTTATTTTTTCGTTGAATTTCATTATTATGGAATCGTACACTCAAAAAATTCGCATCATTGCCTACAAAATTTCATTATCTGACTTTCATCAGCACTGCGTCTTCGAGAAAA
>JAQFZC010001583.1:0-28777 GCA_034695205.1 Dicyrtoma fusca | reverse complement strand
CACTAAATGCAAAGTGGCCGATCTCCATTTTTTCGATTCAACACTATATATGGAGATCGGTCACTTTGCATTTAGTGTTAACTGGAGATCGGCCACTTTGCTTTTAAGGAAATTTGGAGAACGTCCGTTTTGCATCTACAGTAACGGTATGTAGATACATGAACAAAAATGGCTTGTATTTACTCAATGACTTGAACCCAATAGCTTGTACCCACACAAAATATATTTACAAATTCAAAAAGTTCTTGAATATGGTAAAAATAAGTTCCTTACGTAAGAAGTGCCTCGTGTTGTATCTGATGGACGCACGCAGTTCGTTTCCATGGTGTGTGTGTCGTCGTCTGTGGACTGATATGACATGTGGCGGGTGGGTTGACAAATTCGGTTAAGAAATTCAGAGTGTAACTATGGCGCCGTATTTCCCTGCAATAATCTTTCAATTGTCTTCCAGTTGATGAAAACTCCATTCGGACAAGTGAGTGGCATTCTTTTCTATCATCTGGAAAATTAAGTGAATCCTCCTAAACTTTTCTTAATCAAAGTGGCAGCATCGATGAACATACCAGCCATGTCTTTCGTCTCTCACAAGAATGTACACGTAAGTGCGGGGCACAGTCAACCGATCTTCTCTCCGTGGTCTCCTACATATAATGCAAACCAACGGAGTTACTTATGTGCTAAAAGTTTTCGCCGTTGGCAGTATTAATAATAAATTCCCCTAACAAACCAAAGACGCAAAGTGGCCTATCTTTATTTCAAAGAGACAAAATTTGGTTCTTGAGGGGTTTGAAAGGGGCTGAATGGATAATTAGTATAATTTTTAACAGAAGCACATCGTTATACTCGCATGGTTTTGAAAAGGCACAAAATGTTGTTTACAGGCTTTTGAAAGGTGCAAAATGTTCTATTTACATGTTTTTAAAAAGATGCAAAATGTCATATTTACATATTTATGAAAACGTGCAAAATGTCCTTGTACAAGTTTTTGAAAGAATGCAAAATGTCCTATTTACATGTGTTTGGAAAGATGGAAAATGTCCTATTTACATGTTTTTAAAAAGATGCAAAATGTCCTATTTACATGTTTTTAAAAAAATGGAAAATGTCCTATACATGTTTTTGAAAAGATGCAAAATTTTGCATTCAATTTATTTTGAAAAGAAAAATGTAGAAACTAGCTGATTTAAAAAAGCTAAGCAATTTGGATGTTTTCAAAAAGATGCAAAATCTCGCTTTTAAACGCTTTTGAAAAAGTGCAAAAAATTATATTTGGATATTTAAAAAAAGGCGCTAAATGTATTTCCAAATGAGTTTGAAAAACTGCTAAAATGTCCCGCTCTGCTCTTTACCTAACCTGTGATAAAGTTTTCTACAGCACTCACACTTGTGTGAAAAGCAAAGATGCAAAGCCGGCTCCGATTGCTTTTGGCAAACTTTCTTGAAGTTCATTTTGCTTCTTTTGCAATGACACGCAAACTAATGCTACGACACCATAGTACACGGTGAGTGCATCCAAAAGCACTCTTCTCAAAATATTTCCTAATTTCCTAAACAATCTTTGGGACGGAGGGAAGTAAATAAAGGACACGATGAAATATTATCATCAAATCAAGAATGAGGGCATCAGAATAGAATCAGACTGGTTAGGGTTAGCAACGCATTTAATTATTTCAGTTTTCTGTCTGCTTCCTCGGCGATACTATGGCAGTCGTTCCTCTCCATTCAGTAATTCCACCAAAGATAATATGTCAAGCGTGAGGTTGATTGTGAGCGTGTGGCGTGTCTTCTGGTCTCCGTCTCACTCTTTCCACGTGTCCTCAATGATGACGCAAACTGACTTATGTTCTCCAAATCTTAAAACAAAACCAGAGTTGTTCTTCAAAAATTTAAGAAAATGTCATTAGTACATGTTTTGGAAAAGGTGCATAATTTCCTACTTAGGTGCCTGTTTTTAAAAGTTGCAAAATGCTCTATTTACTTGTTTTTGAAAAGGGTTAAAATGTTCTATCTGCATAATTTGAAATGTACGCAGAGCGTTGTGGCTTCAGAAAATACTGGTTTCTTATTTTCGTGTTTCCGAAAGGGGCAAAATCTATTATTTACATGTTTTCCAAAAGATCTGGAATGCATTATAATACGTGTTTCTGAAAAGATGCAAATCTTTCTATTTACACTTATTTGAAAAGGTGCAAAATGTAGCTATTAACTGTTTTCAAAAAGCTGCATAATGTGCTATTTGACTGTTTTGAAAATGTTTAAAATGCCTTATTTGCACATTTTTGAAAAGGTGCAAAACGTCCGATTTTTAATTTTTGAAAAGGTGCAAAATAACAGATTTAACGTTTTTGAAAAGTTGCCAAATGCGCTATTTACACATGTTTCAAAAAGTACAACTTACCCCATTTACACGTTTTTGAACTCTTCAAAATGTCTTATTTACACATTTTTAAAAATTCACAAAATTTCAAATTTACCTGCTTAATGAATAAAATGTACAATTTGTGTAACAGTGACAAATTTTGAGTTTGAACCTTGCCAAAAGTTGTAGTGTGTTTCTTCAGTTTCTGATTGTGGCTGTCATAGCTTGCTCTGCTTTGAAAAATAAAATAATGGACAAAACTACATTTGGCCTCTACACGAGTGATAGGCCGCTATGCCGTCCAAGGAGGAACTGCTACATGATAAAATTTGACATTATTAAATAGGCGTTATTCAAGTATACAATCAATGGAATAGAAGAATAAAAGGCAACGGAGATATTAAAGCCATGTAGCAGCGGTGCGGTGGCCTCTTCTGTCTCAAGGAATAGCAACTCTTCTGCTCTTCGAATTCGAACAAGGGAGATGAATGGAGGGGCAGATGAAGAAGAAGAAGAAGACGAAGAAGAAGAAGAGGGCAAATGAGAAAAAAAGAGCAGCAATGCCATGGCAATAATAAAAGAGAGAGAGACAAGACACGGGAGCAGTAATCATTCGTAATAATTTCCTAAAATACTCCCAGCACATGATTACTTTCATTCACCTCCGATTGCTTTCTAAATGACGAAATAGTCTCCTTTCTCCCCTCTTTCATTACTTTTACATTATTATATATTTGAGTCTAGTCAGGTGGAGTGCAGCAGCCGTGGAACTACAGCTACGGATGGAACTCTGCTATAGCTATAGACGATGCAATGTCGACCCCACAACTCAAGAGTTAATGGCGTCTGTGATGGAAAAATGAAAAGACGTCTTTGGAAATTCTTCTTCGACTTTCCGAAACTTTTTCTCGTATCTTCCAAACGTACGTGTATGTACATAGTTGCACTTGTTCAACTATTTTCTTCCTCTTCGTGTTCGAATTATTGTGTAAAACGCAACCACGTTCACCTGTTTTGCTGGCCACCATGCGTGTATATAGAAGAACGTGGCTGACGAGGCACAGTGACCATTTTTTAAAGATTTTTTATATAACCAGTGTCTTCTAGTCGGAATATTTACAACCTTTCAATAGTGTATGTACAAACTCGTTTTGCTTCTTTTAGAACAATGGCAATAGGACATACTGAGTCTGTTTTAGAAGGTAAATACTACGTTTTGCACCTTTTCAAAAGAGAGTAAATATGACATTTTGCACCTTTTCAAAAACATGTAAATGTTACATTTTGCACCTTTTCAAAAACATGTAAATGTTACATTTTGCACCTTTTCAAAAACATTTAAATGTTACATTTTGCACCTTTTCAAAAACATGTATTTGTGAAATTTTGCACCTTTTCAAAAACATCTAATTATGGCATTTTGCACCTTGTCCAAATCCTATAAATATGACACTTTGCATTTCAGTTGCACTTTAAAAAAAGTGACATCTATCAAAAGATGGTCTAATAACACGTTTTGCTACCTTTTAAAACCGTGCAATAATAACAACAGCTTCAAAATTTTTAACTGTTTAAACTAATGTTGATTGGGGGAAGGGTACAGCGAGAGTTTTAGCAAACATCAAAATAGGGTATTTCATAGACAGTACTTATACATTTTATGGTAGAGCTGCTATCCAACTTCTACCAACATGATCTTGCAAACTTTGTATGTAGACTTTGCGTCTTGCTGTAGGCTTTGACGCTGCTGGCGTGCTGATGTTGGTTGACCTGGAGAGGAAGTTGGGAGTGCAGAGTGTGAGAAAGTGCGTGGATTGGAAAGTAATCCGAGTCCTGAAGCTGGCGACCGTCGGAGTCATGCAAGAAGACTAATAATCCAAAGACCCATCCAACATTATTCCCTCCGTCATTCATTCCCCACTTCAGCCACACACACACACACACACACCACCTTCCTCCGTGTCAGCACCTCTGCCTCCGCAATACTTTACCAACCACGAGTGATCACTCTTACTTAACGCTGTCCCGTCCTCATTGTCTCATTCATTATTTGCCCTCATCCAGTCTCCTAATCCACTATCAGCCACCATGCAGTCCTCAGTTAAGGGGCAAAATGACACATTTGTGACTCCAGGAGCGCCTTACAGAATGGATGGACGCATCAGCATCTACAGGTGCTTATTCTGTAAAAGCTTAAAAATAGAACTGGGCATCTAGCAGTCTTTTGAAAGACTTAAATAGAACATTCTGCACTATTTGAAGCATGAAAATGAGCTTTAGTTTTTCAAAAATGGTCAAAACCACTAATTAGTATTTTCAGAAGCTACAAACAAACGTGGTATTTACATTTTCAAAACGGTCAAAACTATGTAGAAATGGCCCTGAAACATCCCAATATTGCCTTTTGGGCATTTTTTAAAGTACGGTAATAGAACATTTTGCATGTTTTATTTTTTAATATGACACTTTGCATCTTTTAAAGCTCTTACATACATATAGCATTTTGCATGTATTCGAAAAGACATGTGTACATAGAACATTTTGAAACTATGTACTGTGAGACTTGAAATAGAACTTTTAGCATTCGTTTAGAAGCTTGTAAGCACGGATTTTGCATCTTATCAAAAGTGTAAATCGGGCACTTCAAAAACATTTGTGTACAACGCGTCACAGTAGCTTTTAAAAGCGTGTAAAGAAGGCATTTTGCAGTTTTCTGAACGGTTACATTTGCATAGGTGGTCCTTCCTTTGCTTTTGCTGCCTCCGTTTTTGCATGATTTCCCTCACTTTTCTTAAATTATTTATGTCATTATTTCATAGTTTATAAGTTCAGTTAACTTTTCGAAAAGGGAATTTATAAAGTTTTACATCTTTTTGAAAATGTTAATTCCAAGTGTTTGCCTTTTTGAAAATGTGATTTTATGTTTTTTGACCTTTTTTTAAATGTTAATTTGTTAAATTCTAGGTTTGACCTTTTCAAAAAGATTAATTTACAGTTTTGACCCTTTTGAAAATGTCAATTTCTAATTTTGACCATTTCGAAAAGTTTCTTCGTAGAATAAACACTTTTGTAAGTCATTCTGTCACCTGTTCGGAACTGAGAGCTGTTAACTTCCTTTTGCCTCTCAGCCCAAGTTCTGGTCTTGAGTTCTGACTGAGTTTACCATTTTGTGCTGTGCTCTGTTGTTGTTGTTTTTGTTGCTTCTAGTTGTGTTGTGGTTGGTCGTAAACAAATGAAATCTTCCCAGCATCCAGTAAATCCAGTTACAGAGCCATTAGCCTCGAAAATTTTCAATTTACACTTTAGAGAATACATAGTTCCTTCCATCCCTGACTTGCCTGGGCCCTCGATCTCCTCCATCCTCCACACATTATCGGTAAATAACTTGGTTTGCGAAATTTATTTCCTGATCACGACTGTATTTTGTATAGTAATGGGCTCTATCGTGTCTATCGTAGTACAATCTTACTAATGCGACGTGGGTACTTCCCTCAGCACTACTGGAGAAGGGGCTCAACCTATTTCTGTCTCTCTCGCTCAATAAGTCATGATATAATAATATTGGAAGGTATTTTAAATGCATAGTGGATTGCAAAGGTTTGAGCGTCTCTTTATGTTTATTCAAATTTATTCTGAGAGAAGTACATTTCCGTAGCCAACAAAATAACTTTGCTTGTTCTTAAATTCCGGAAGTCTTCAGTCAATAAAATTTTATACGAATTGCAGTGGTGCAAACTTCCTGGTCGCCGTCCACATTGCATTGCATTGGAGGGGCCTCGGAGGTACATATGGATTCGACAGCGGCAATTCATGGATGCGTAGGGAAGTCGTGAGCTTTGGCTGGGAATTATATTTCGAAAAAAAAAAGGATTCTTAAACCACATGGCCTTAGAGACTGGAAGTATTATATGGAGCGGCACATGTCAATGTTCACGTCCCCGAATTTTTACGGCTCCCTTTTCTCCGGCCTCCTTCCCACCAACCAACTTCAACTCAAAGTCACTCACACAGTTCACATAAAATACGCACACACACACGCACATCCACGCAACAAAACCGGCTCCGGGCAAACGCCTCCACTCATACTTGGGACCCCGCAAATATAAAGGCAGATGATTCACCTACATTGTTGTTAGGTGTAGGCGAATCTTCCAAAAAGCACAAAATATGAAGATTTTATTTGCTATTTCAACATTTATTTTTTTTAAACAATGCGCAAAATGTTCTAGCATGTCAAACAAGTGTTAAAAATGACAAGTTACGCTTTTAAAAAAGTTTGAGAATTAAATTCAACTTTTCTCAGAAAGCGCAAGGGGATATTTAAGTACCTAGTTGACATGTGTTTGAAAAGTGTAAAAGTTGATATCGACGATTGTTTTTGGAAGGGCAAAATAAAACGAGGCAAAAATGTTATTGGCTATTTGCACGTTTTTAGAAAAGGCAATACTTGAAATCTACGTTTCTGAAAAAGCAAAACAAAGCAATTTCACCTTTTCAGAAAAGCTAAACTGTATATTTACGTCTTTGAAAGGGCAAAACAAGAAATGTACACGCACTCAGAAAAGCAAAACCGGATACTTACGTTTTTGAAAGAGCTAAAAAAGACATTAACACCCTTTCAGAAAAAGCAAAACTTGATATCTACGTTTTTGAAAGAGCAAAACAACACATTTACACGCTCACAGAAAAGCAAAGCCGGATATCTACATTTTTGAGACAGCAAAAAAAGACATTTACACGTTTGAAAAAAACAACACTTGAAATCCTCCTTTATGGAAGAATTAAAATGTGTATATTCCTACGTGTTCTTTTCACTTTCAAAAATGGTGTAAAACCATTCAAAAAGTCAATGTTTTACAGTATACTTATTGTTAGGTACAAACATGAGAAGAGGCACAAATAAGAACACTTCCATCTCCAGGAAGCGTTTCTTCACCATGCACCGTAGTAATTGACCAGCCCCTCCCAACTCCATATGCACTGGAAACTGGAAACAACAAGAGGATTTATTCGAAATGGGAAAGCAAAAGAGCAAACTGGAGCTGGAAGTCAAAGTAAAGTTTTGTGAGTTGATATCTTTCATATTCATAGCATCATTCCTAATGCCGATCTTTCGTCTTTTTTTCCTCCCTTGAAATTCAAAGTGAAGTCTTATAGGACAGACACAGAGAGAGAGAGCACCGAGCAGTAGTGCGTTGGACGGCTGCTGCTGGAAAGAACGAAAGAAAGAAGGAGAAATAAAAATGAATTTGAGCTGGGAATTCCAATTCGGGGAAGCTGGGAACATGAGTTACAGTTTTTGTCAACGCTCGCTTACAAGCTTTGTCACGACATGGAAACTTATTTAGTTGAAAAATAAGTACAGCACTGATACGGATCCACAGTACTCTATAGCACTATATAGACAGCTACACTATAGACAGCTACACTATAGACTGCCCTATACTACTACTATCGCACTGGGTGTCTGCCGAAAGGAAAAGGCCTCCTCATTGTCTCAAAGTCTCAGTCCGAAGCTTACGCCTTTAGCTTCCCATCCACAATCCACAATCCAGATCCAGATCCAGAACCAGTTGACGGCGGCAGAAAAATTTGGAGGCTCAATTCAAATTTCATGTTTATAAAAAATAAAAAGTTAAAGTTGTGTAGATTCAAGGAAGATTTCCCTCTGCGTCCGTCCTTTGGATTGCAACGGTCATTGCGACACTGGATAGACGCGTAATACGGGGTCCAATGATAAGTTGCAGTCTGGGTCTTTCCCCATCCACGTCATAAAAGTTGGGAGGGTCATAAAATCTAATTTTCTATATTTCCAGTCTCTTCAGCTCAAGCTCCTTCATTGATAAACATCCCCAAGCAGAAGCAGCCGATCTTGGTTCTACCTATCCTAGTATCTCCCATCTCTGTTTTTGATACAGTGTTATGGTCCAACTTCCAACTTATGAAGTGGCAGAATGAAGTCAAACTGTTTATCAGGGAATAGAGCAGAAAGTAGAAAGTCAAGTCTCCCTTCATTAGAAGTACACGTCATAATATTACCAAACTCTTTCCCTATAGATATAGATATAGACAATCAAACAAAATGGATACTTCATTCAAATTACCTTTCTGTATATACATAGCATATAAACTGCCTATAGCCTATAGCAGTAACATATATATATATAACAGTATATAGTGTCACACAAATTCCCACCATCATAAAAATCAAAGTGCAATGAGTGCAGTCATTCCATTCCCAATTCAAACACAAAGTTTCTTCGTTTTTTTCCTTCGAATCTTTATGAGCCCATGTCGTATCGTACCCTGTCACTTGATCGTGTAGTTGAGACTCGAAGTGTCAAAAAGAGATCTGTGATCTAATCTGCGAGAGGGAGAGATAGCCGTAAATAATTAGGTGCTGATGTGGAGATATCAGTAAGTGGTAAATAAATGCAGGAGTGTATGGTGTGTAATATGTATGAAGGCATTTAAGGGAGAAAAAGAAAACGGAGGGATTTCCAGACACGGACACCTTTGTGTCACAGTTTAGAAGAATACAACTTTTGTTTTACTTGTTTTTTTCGTAATGTGGAACACATTTAAACTTTTCTGTCTAAATGGGCAAGGCAAGCACTGGAGGTCCTACAAAGGCGTATATTGTGTCGTTTTCGTTATTTGTTTGTTAGGTTGGCTGCTAGCTTCTGGCTGCTGTACTGTCTGGACTTCTGCACTTGGAAGTTAAACATTGCCTCATGTTTTGAAACTGTGTTGTTGTTGTTGTTCTTGTTGCTGTTGCTGCTGTTGTTATGGCTAGACATGTTCCAAACAGCGATTAGATGCAGAAGATACTAAAAGTCCACACATTGTAGAATAAATGCGGTGGTCGTGGACCGTAATTTGGGGGCCTTTCACATATTATGTCCCGTAGTGTGGCATTTTTTGTGGGCAAAGAGGGCAGTAAATACCTTACATATTTTAAAAGGCAAGTTATCTCATGTAAAAGAGCATTTAAAAGGACGGCATTTAAACTTTGAAGAAAGTAATAAGAAAAAAATGACAAAAATCCCATTTATGTTTTCAAAAATGACAAAATGAGACTTTTACCCATTTTGAAACTGGGCAAAACCAAGTTTCGGTTCATTTTGAAAAACGTCAAACTCAATAATTATTTTTACACTTTTTCAAAACGGGTAAAACTCGCCATCTACAATTTCAAAAATGTAAAAAATGATCAGATGAGCATTTTGAAAATTGTGCAAACCTAAGTTACAACATTTAAAAAAATGCTAATTGTGATAGCTATATACATAGCTATATACGGACGGCACGCTATACAGTCTGTGTAACGATAACGTAATAATGAAAAGGCCCCTTAAATAAGAATACAAAAGTAAGTACTTAACCCACGCCTACTACGTTACGGTTACGGTCTAGTCAACGTAGAAATATGCATTCAATTCACACGTTCAGATAATGGTAGTATAAGGCTGCTGTGTAAAAACTTAAAAACCTCTACAGAATCCCGTTCCTTTGTCCAACATAACGAGCCCGCGTCGTAGCTGTCGTTTTCATAGAAGCCAGGCACGGGGCCTACACATTGCATACCTATACTAGGTACATATGTATATACTATGTGTGTATATATACCTACCTAGCCACAGTCATAGTAGACTGTAAGCTGTAGACTGAGTGGTATTGAGAAAGGGAAAGTAATAAAATGCCAAATAGCCGTTATGAAACAACCCAGCATTGTCAAGATCAAGTGAGTAGTCCAAGTGGAAGTCTATAGTGAAAAGCGAATGCCTCTAAGTTAATAGTGAAAAAAAAGGAGGGAAAATCTGTAGCCTGGCTGAGTATAGCTGGTCTGACAGAACAGCAGATGAGCTTCTTCAAGACAGACCGTAGTACATGGTGCATTGGAAAGGGCAATGTCAATCCCATTGGTTTTGGAGTGTAGTATTTCATCACTTGGGATTCAAGACGAGTGTCAAATACAATCTTGTATCTTTGAAATGAAAGATTCTTTTCAAACACTTACTTTGAGATTTCATGGAGTCTCTCTCTCTCTCTCGCTTTCGAAGGGAAGGAACAATATTGGATGAGAGATACCAGATTTATTCACTTCTTGTGCATGATTTATCTACTTAGACAAACAGAATGGAGCGACATTATGTCCCAACCATTTCTCACTCACCAGAGCTCCATCTCGCCTTCCCTCTTTCTCTCTCTCTCTCTCTCTCTCTCTCTCTCTCTCTCTCTCTTACACATCTCTCCTCTTTTATTATGGATTATCGATTACACAGCCTGGCAGCCCAACACACACGTATAAATATGTCCGAATAGTTTTGAATCTTGAGCATCAATGATCAAGACAGAGACACCTTATAGAATTTCACAGACAAAATAAAGTGAAAAAAAACCTTTGAAACTATAGAAGGGCCTCTGAATGTAGATTACATGCACATCTACATATGTATGCATTGCAAGCGACCCCTCGATTTGCACAGCTATTTCAAACAGACGTCCTTCATTATTTCCTTTGTTTTTGTTTTGATCTTGAAAGAAGACGGCTGTCCTGAGCGTAATTTTAAGGAGAAGAAAAGGGTTTAGATTGCTCCTTGATTTAAATGGGATCTCTTGCAGTTTATGGAAATGAAAATTGCAACCAGAACCAGAACCAGAAGTGCAGTACCAAAACCAAATCATTCAAGAAAGATTGCAAATCTGGTGGCAGTCTTTTAAATGTAGTGTAAATAGTACGTTTTTGGACCTGAAAAACAGTGGAAAGAATACTGTTTTTAAAGACAAAATTTAGTAGCAAAACAAAGTCATCCCTGTCCTCCAATGAGGATAGCCAGCGAACTCAGTATACGAATCAAAATATTTTAAACAAAAGCTAATTTTTGTAATTCACATTATACAATTAATTTTATGGTGTATATACTTTAAATAAACTTTTTCAAACCGGTCAAAACTGGTAAAACTGACACTTTCAAAAAGGTCAAGACAAGAAGTTAACTTTCTCAGAAAGGTAAAAACTAGAAGATGAGACATTCAAAAATGCCAAAACTAGAAAATAAGACTTTCAAAAAGGTCAAAACTAGAAAATGCCACTTTCAAAAAAGTAAACAGTAAATACACAAGAAGTTAACGCTTTCAGAAAGGTCAATACAAGAAATTAACATTTTAAAAATTATTCAAAAGTACAGTAACTAACACTTTTAAAAACGTCAAAACATGAAATTACCGTCTTCAAAAATATCAAAAAAACTTGCTTTATTACCGTTTCAAAAACGATAACATGAAAATTACTGATGTATTTATGTACTGTTTCCCTACCTTTGCCCTTGTGTGAAATTACCTAGGTCACCTTTCCAGGTCTTAACTACAGCTGTTATATTTGGACCTTCGGAGCGCTTGTTTATTCCTTTAATTTGGAGGGAAAGTGTGTCATGGTTGGTACTATTGCATCTTATATTCGGAGGCTCTGACAAAACTCTATATAGGATAATTATTCATTATTTTACGGGGTTGGAATGGGAATTTGTGATCAGCTCTGAGTCTTGTTGAGCCAAGGAAGAAAATACGGGAAGAAAATACCAAGAGAGTCATAACGAAATAACGTAACTGCACTTCATTTGGCCTGGTAAGACTGTGTGTGTGTGTGTGTGGATCAAGACGCTCTCACACCGTTCCCCTCCAGAAAGAAAGAGTGAGAGGAGCGAGAGAGAGAGAGCATTGGAAGAAATGGCAATTTCAATAGGCAATAGCCAGTAAAATATGAAATAATCTTGAATGTGTAATTTCCAACTGGCTCTTGTATCCAACCTACGACTACGACTGTTACTGTATGTACTATAGTTTCCCAGCCAAAGTGTGGATAATGTCGAGCAATAAAATTTCCAAATGTCTCCCTCCCTCCATCAGCCTACATTCAGCTACTGCATTAGAAGCAAAGTGGCCCATCTGCAAGAAAAACGGAGAAACAAAAAGGAGCTTTCTTTTTGCAACAATCCATATTTTTGTGCCCTTAAAAACGGGTTTGAAACCTTCTCAATGCAAGCAATTTGCTAATTTCTAAGTTTGTTTTTTTGTTTGCATAATGTTTGTAACCGATTTAACACATTTTTAAGATTGTAAATACAACTTTTGGCTTTTGGCAATTTTTCAAAACATAGTGTAAGTCAATATTTACCTTTTTAAAATGTTTTGAGCCTTTTTAAAAACTTGTTAATTAGGATATTTGGGACTTTTTTAAAACTTATAAATGGAAAATAGTGCACCTTTTCAAAATGTATAAATGGAGCATTTTGCATCTTTTCAAAATGTGTAAATGGAGCATTTTGCA
Source organism: Dicyrtoma fusca (assembly GCA_034695205.1). Lineage (NCBI taxonomy): Eukaryota > Metazoa > Arthropoda > Collembola > Symphypleona > Dicyrtomidae > Dicyrtoma > Dicyrtoma fusca. Next base: position 16,088 of record JAQFZC010001583.1, on the reverse strand, counting down.
CCTTTTCAAAATGTGTAAACGGAGCATTTTGCACATTTTCAAAATGTGTAAATGGAGCATTTTGCACCTTTTCAAAATGTGTAAATGGAGTATTTGCATCTTTTCAAAACAGGCCATACGACATTATAGGCATATTTTATATCAAAGCGTGTAAATTGCCCACTTCGTAGAGACTGTACAACTGCATTTTACGATTTCAAAATAGTGCTTCTTTAGCACCTTCTTGAAATCTTCTTGCATTTAGGAAAATTTGTAATTTTCTGAATAGAAATGAAAAAAGTTAAATTAAATTAATATGCGTAAATACATACGATATTTTGAGCCTATTTAAAAATCTACTTAAAATTCGAGCCAAGTTTTTTCAGTTCAAAACAATCGGCAAAGCTTTACTTTTCTTTAAAAAACCGTTTGGTTCGACAAACGTCGTTTTGCCTCGTTCTCCAGGCTCTGTGTGCCTCAGACGGCTGATTCCGAGCAGCCGAGCTCCTTGCCTCCATGAATAAATTGAAGGGCGAGTGGAGCTCATCAATACAAATACCCACGTAAAGATCTTTTGCTTTTTTTAGACGAATATTTAATGTCTACGTGGGGTCATAAAAATATGAAGACACCAGCACCCACACACACACACGCCCCTCCGCTCACTCCAAACATTTCATTTCCACTTCCCCACATTACACTCCAAATTACCTCCAACGCCACTCCAGTACATATTTTCAATGTCAATTTTTATTAGGCGAAATATTGAAATGGCAATAACAACAACAAGCTCATTTGTACACAGTCTGAGTCTCCAGTCACTCGTCGACTCCATAACAGGGTAGCATCTATACAATGCAATGCCATTGCCACTATGCTCTAGTCTATAGCGTATACATAGGCTAGCATTTTAAATTTAAACATGGACGCTTATTGGTACTTTTATGATTTAATTTTTTTTCTTGGCAATTCCTCCAGAAACTTGAGCGTAATGTTTAAGCAATTTTGCATTATAGCCGTGTGTGCAACTGTAGTGTTGATTTAATTGGCAATGTTGATAATAATGCATGCGCGTGCTTCATGAAATCTTGAACTAGTATAATGCTCTTTTTTCATTTAAAAAAATAAATAGTGTAGAATTTTGGATATTTTTTAGTTGGCTGCATACTGAGGTTTACATGCAACTAATATTACAGTGACACGAAGCCATTGGATTATTGTTAGGTAGGCCAGGACGAGCATTGGCCGCGTAATGGAATTTCAACCAGTTTTTTTAAAAAGATGTAGCAGTAAATAAACCAGTCCAGCGGATCCTGCCATGATTTTAGCCCACGTGACAAGCGCCTAAAATTTAAGTACTTTTAAAACATACTTTTCAAAATTGTCAAATTCTTTTAACACTTTACAAAACTACTCGCTCTGAAATTATCTTTTCAAAATCAAAGATATGGTTAAAAAACTAAAAACTACGAGCAAGTTTAAAAAATATCATTTCAAAAAATGGGAAATTCTCTCATAAAATACTTTTAAAAACTAACCGCTTCCAGCTGATCAAAATACGCTTTCAAAATGAGCGCTTTCCTTCAAATTCTACTTTTCAAAAACGTCCCTTTACAAAATGTGCTTTAAAAATTGTTACATTATGAAAGCCACTACTTTTCAAAACTACCCGCTCTCAAAATATGCTTTCAAAACTAACAAACTTTTCAGAACAACAATGCGTTTTTAATAAACCGGTTTTTAAAAGGGATTTCAAAATCCCAAATTTTGTTCTCTAACACACACTTAAGCATTCACTATGTATTTACAAACTGGCAGGCAGTCAGACCGCATGACACGCCACTGAAATAAACTACGTAGGTATTCACCATAACGCATAACGTGAGGATCCCCCAGATTTGTAATTGTGATCTTGTCACTTTTCCCTCTAAAGAAAGGACCGTTCAAATTATTTCGCTCATAAAAATCCTTTAATTTACGTTATGTACGGACAAATACAAAGCTACTTAAAAAATAGTGGAGCCTCAACCGATGGTAAGTCCTTCCACCGCATCTGTAGTGCGTATATGTACATACCTACCGTACATATCAGTAGAATGTACGTACCCCCATTCTGTCTATTCTTTTTTCTGTTGTGTTGTGGTGGATGATGGGGACTTCAGTGCTGTTTGCATTATGATATGATTTTGTTGAGTAAACTTTCTCCACACGAAGCTTCTTTCACATGAATGGAGATTGTAATGCAAATTTTCGTGTGAGTAGCCCGTTATCTCGGCAATGAAAGCGTGAATGAATGTTTATTGTGAGGCATTTTATTCTTCCCTCCTCGCTCTCGTCGTTTGCTATGTACATACACAATACACATTCATGTACATACAAACATCGCATCTCGGCCTTCAAAATGTGTGCAAAGGTCTAACGATGCTACAGACATTATACTGAGTGAATCGGCTATATTCGTCAGGACTGACATGTCAATAGGATTCCAGGGGTTGTTGATGCTCTCTTGTATGTTCGCCGTTGCTATTGGAAGGGCGAGCTGCTAGGCTGTGGCTCCAAGATTATGCAATTTGGGTACCCAGGGGTTCATCTCATTTTCTCGACTTTTTTCCCAGTTTTTTTCTCCTTCTTCTTCTTTTTCTCCTTGAAAACCGCCCGTCCGTCCGTCCTAACACGCTTCTGTAGTTTCTACGAGCACACAAAAGCCTCCAAAGAAAGAGGAAGGGAAAAAAATCCAACATTTACATACCTACTACTTCTTTTTAGGGCGGAATGTGTGTGGAGTGCGGAGGCAGGAGTGTGTATGTATTTACATGGAAATGTATTTAGAAGGAAGTTACACATACATTCCATTGATTGATGTGTAACATCAGTTATGCCTACTTTTACATTTTCTCTCGCTCCCAGTGCCTCTCCGTCTGCAGTTTCCATCTCGAGTCAGTGCAATGCCATGCAGTTCAATGGGAAAATGCAACGGAATTGAATGGCAGTAGGATGTGGAAATGAAACAGAGGCAGCAGCTCTGTCTGGCCGGGCTGTGGCCTCTTCAGTGCTGTACAATCTCGATAAGTTGTCCCACAAAACTTGGAAAAGAGTGGAAGGAAGTAGGTAGGTATGTACATACATGTATCGTGGGTGGAGAAGCATTTTGGGGTAAATCAATTCTCGCTTAAAGCAATTTTGATGAACCTACCTACGTCTAAAAAACTGGAAATTTCCTTTTGGCACATTTTGAAAGTGTAAATATTTGTTTAGTTTTTTAAAAAGTGTTAATATGTAAAGATTTAGTGTTTTTGAAAAGACTAGCTTGCAGTTTTACTTTTTCGAAAACGTGTAAATGGGACTTTTGCTGTTTTTTAAAGTGTAAATACCAGTTTTGCCATTTTTGAAAAGTAAGATATGAGCAAGATAGACTTTTTTTGAAAGCAATTCCGTTGGATTTACGTTGGTAAAAATGTTGATTGCTGGGACTGACGTTAAGATTACAGCAGTGAGACGTTGGACCTGCCCCTGCAGGCCTTTAAATGGAGACCGGACTTTGGTCAAAATGCTTCTTAACTGACGACACTTGCAGTAGAAAACATTTTTGAGTGGGCTTGGTTGGAGAAAAAAATTGGTCATGTATCAACTTTCTATTTATTCATACATACAATTTTATTTTTCTCCGGCATCATTCAATGGAAAAATAAATGGATCGTTCCTCTCTCTCTCTCTCTCTCTCTGTCTACAGAATATTCTTTCTTCTTGTATCCACAAACAAAATGTTAAACTTCAAGTTTGACCGAACCTTCTGCTGTGTGCTTCACATATTCCTTAGAAGTCTCTACCACAGCTTCGTTAGATAGGCTTGGCTACATACACACACACAGTACAGCGTTATCAAATAGAAAAAAAAACATGTTATTTTCTTGAAATATGTCCCTATGTGGGTAAATTTAATGAAGAAAATTGATTAGGTTGCACATAACAGAATTTACGCATTTAGTTTTGCTTTCCGTTCCATACATTACATAGGTATGCATATGCATAGTGTCTACAAAGGCAAGGGAGCTTTGCAAATATGACGTCAAAGGATTTCAATATGGGTTTAAAGCGGCTAAAATGAAACGTTTTTCATCCGTGTAAAAACATAACATTAACCCTTTTTAAAATTGGAGCAGAACAAGATTTTCAAGTAGTGTATAACATGGCCATATGGTGTTGACATTTTTGAAAAAGAGTAATAAACAACAATGGCGTATTAAACTTCAAAAAATGCAAAATTAGAGGCAAACTTTTTTAAATAGGGTAAAACACAGTTTTTACATATTTGGAAAAGGCCAATTATTACAGAAGGTCATATTTGAAAGTTCCCTTACGATAAGTATAGTTACTATAGTAATTATAGGAAAGGCTGGCGATGAGACATTAGCCAATTGTACACATTTTCTTTCAATCATGCGACTGACAGCTCCGTGTAAACTTACACTTCAAATGATAAATATCCTTCCTCCCACTTTGTTCAACTAAAATTGCTATACCTAAGTTGTAATACCTAAGTACAGAAAGTCTACTATCTAGTGTAAACTAATATACCTAGCTACGTATATAAGCTTGCACAATTTCTGTACACGCATTATTTATATTTATAGGAGGTAGGTAGATATGTAGATGCGTGTAGGTATTTTCCCATTTTTGCGTGTGCGTAAATTGCTTTAGCTCATCGAAAGTTATTATTTACAAAAAAAGCTTTGAGGGTTCAAATTTTCAAACAATTTAAATTACCTTCGCATTTTGTTTAGAACCACAAAAAGTCAAGCACAGTTGGCAAAAAAAAGTGCTACGCAGCAGATTCCAAAATTCCAGAGCCAGGAAGAACGTGCTTTGCTAGGCCTATTGGTATAGCACACCACTATACTATATACTACAGATAGCACCAAAGCAAAGTAGTTACTTACATGACCGATTACCATTGGATAGTTATTCCTTTATGATTTCCTCCCCTCACCCTCTCAGCCCATCACTCAAAAATTGTGAAAACAGAGATTGAGATGAGCCCCAGAGCGTTGCGTAAATATTTGTGTGTTTCCATAATTCCATAATCTTTTCGTTTTCTTATTCCCCATCCTTCTTGCTGGTGTTCGAAAGTGTGAAAAGTGAAAAAGTTGAACAAGTTTTACTATCGTATGTATGTACTGCCTGTATGTATGTACATACTAATTAATAGAGCGGCTCTGCTGGATATTATTTATGAACAAGGCATCTCTTGTGCTCCGGTCCCGCAAGCTTGCGTAATAACAAACTTCCGGATCGTGCATCGTCATCATAGCATCCTATAGCAAGTAGTAAGCAAGGAAAGGCTCTGGATGTGGATTTGGATTTGGATTTTAGACTTGGACGTGAAACTCGGTGAGAAATGGACGCTTTATCTATTTCCTTCCTATAAGCTACAGAAATATATATGCCCGTCTATAGTTTATGGTTTATAGGATAATTATATCCCCTTTAAACTCATCCCTACTGAACTTGTGATACTGTATCTGTATTCTGTATTTCCTACTTTATATTAGGGCACAGAGCTTAGGAGTTGGGACGAGTTAGTTATTTACTTTACTTTACTTTTCCCAAACTAAAACTAAATCGAAAGCTGCCAAGAAAAGTACGTGACAACGACGTAATTCCCATTCTACACTTCCTCCCAACATCTATCTTGCGTAATCAATTTTTTTCGAGCCCTCTCAACAGCTCGGTAGACACTGACTGTACAGAGAGCACGGGAAACTTACAGTTACATAGGTTCAACGATTACATGTAGAATTGATGGACAAATGGGCAACCAATCCTGTGCAATGGCATCACCTTTACAGAGCAGTTTAACAGATGCTTAAATTACACCTAAGTTAGTGTTAGTAGGGTACTACTGATGCCTTACAGATCTAATTACGACCGCAACTTGGCTAATAAAAGATACCAATATTTTTTCTAAAGCCTTTTTGAATACTAAAATGTCAACATTATTCATCGATCGTGGTTCTATAGTTGAAAAAAATTTCATAACTGTCCAAGTTCAGTCGTATTGCACTTCGTATTGCAAATTATGATTTGCACTTTCAAAAAAGGCGAATAACTTGTTTTGCACTTTTTTAAAGAGTGTATACCTATATGAGTTTTACACTTTCAAAAAAGGTGCATACAGTGTTCTGCGCTTTTAAAAAAAAGTGTATTTATGAGTTTTACACCTTCAAAAAAATAGAATATCGTGTTTTGCGCGTTTAGAGAAAGTGTCGTTGTGAGTTTTACACTTTAAAAAAAGTGTTTATATGAGTTTTACACTTTTAGAAAAGATGAATACCGTGTTCTGCGCTTTTAAAAAAAGTGTTGTAATGAGTTTTACACTATCAAAAAAGGGGAATATTGTGTTTTGCGCTTAAAAAAAGTAGATACCTATATGAATTTTATGCTTTCGAAAAAGGCGAATATTGAGTTTTACACTTTCAAAAAAGGTGAGTTTGGTGATTTGTGCTTTCAAAAAAGGTAAATATTTCACTTTCCGCTTTAAAAAAAAGTACTTACATATAACGGTTTTATAACTTTCAAAAAGGGAAATTTCCTGCTTTGCGTATTCAGAAAAGGTAAACATAATACTGAATAAATCATATTACTTTGTAATTCCGTAAATGCATTGCCTTCTCAGCTGAGCGCATTTATCCTCATTTTTTAAAATGAACAAAATACAGACTACAAACTACTGCCAAGCTGCCAAGCCCCGTATGTAAATACAGCCAGAAACTATCAGTCTTGCTCAGTTCGACCCCTGATACATAAGTGCGTAGGTAAATACAAGGGCTGTGCCAGGACGTTATACGGGGCTGGAGATAAATCCATTCTGACAGAAGTGACAACTTGATATACAAACAGACATTCTGCAGGTGCAATTCATTCTCCCTCAAGACTCAAAAGTCAAAGTCAAAGTCACGGGAAATGGGAAGCGCAGGGAGAATGCGGTGCAATATGCACTGCTACGTGGAAAAGATGGAAAGATATGCGTTTTTTGTTTCGTCAAGTTCATGGCTCATTGGAAGCATGCCTTTCCATTACAGCGGAGTACAATGCGGGGGAATGTATTTATAAAGCAAAAGATCTAAAAGTAGTTCCACATCTCAACTGGCAACTGAGCAAACGCTCTACCAGATACAATGGAAGAGACAAAGTGCCTACAATAGATCCGTAATGAGATAAGGATAAAAGTTGCTACCATTACTATTAGTGCCCCTACAGACATTTACATTTTATACGATAACTATTATGGAAATTGAAGTGTGGGATGGATGGATACTTTCCCTTCTTTTATCAAATGCAACACTACACTACACGAGGCCAGAGCGTGGGCCAAGAGGCATTTTTGGAAGAAGTCCAGTCCCAGCGACAAAGCCTTGTGATTCTAATGGAAGTCCATCGTTTAGTGTAATGTTGACGAGAGTCCCTAAACTGTCCTTTTGACCTCGGTTTATAAATACAAACACTAGTTTAACAGTTCTACTCTAGAGGCAAAACTGCTATTTGTATTTTTTTAAATAACGTGGCTTGCATTTACATTTCTCAACAAATCAACAACAGCATGCAGAGCTCGTATTAATGCTTTTAAAAAAATTTTAAACTGGTATTTACTTTTTCGCATGTAACAAGCTTGCTATCTACACTTTTCAAAAAAGATCAAAACTAGTGTCTACACTTTTTGAAAATGATAAAACTGGAATTTACGCTTTTTAAAAATGATAAAACTGGAATTTACACTTTTCAAAAATGAGCGAGCACAACTAGTATTTGGCTACTTTAAGATGATAATAATTGTATTTACACTTTGCAAAAAAGTGCAGAACTAGTATTTACGATTTTTCAGATGATGAAAATTACATTTACACTTTTCAAAAAAGAGCAAAACTAGTATCTACACTTTTTGAAAATGATAAAACTGGAATTTACACTTTTCAAAAACGAGCGAGCACAATTAGTATTTCCGCTTTTTTAAGATGATAAAAATTGCATTTACTCCTTCCAAAAAAGAGCAAAACTAGTGATTACACATTTTTAAAATGATAAAATGGAATTTACACCTTTCAAAACAGAGCAAAACTAGTATAGACACTGTTTGAAAATGATAAAACTGGAACGTTCGCTTTTCAAAAAAGAGCAAAACCAGCATTTACGCTTTTTTTAAATGGTAAAACTGGTATTTGCACCTTTCAAAAAAGAACAAAATTAATATTCACACTTTTTTAAGATCATAAAACTGGCATTTATACCTTTAGAAAAAGACCAAAAATAGTATTTTCTCTTTTCAAAAATAGTAAAACTGCCATTTTTTACACTTTTTAAAAAATAGTAAAACTCGTACTTGCTATTTTTAAAAACTTGTAAAATCGGTATTTACATTTTTTCTAAACATAGAGAAACAAAAACCAAGTAGTTGGAAGTAGGACTTGCATCAACATAGCATTAAAGCGACACTGGGCTTCCGTGGCAATGCTTCTACGCAGGAACTGGACCGCCTGACCACAATGCCTCTCCACCCACGCCATGGAGCTTTGGGCAGATGGAACGCACGTGGAATCTAATGGCACATGGATCGGACAGAAAAGTTCATTGCCAAAATAATCTATCTTGTAAGAGGAAAGAAAACAAGCGTGCTGTTTACGTGAGATGCATACGGAGATGACGGGAGACAGATAGCGGAGAGTGGAGCAGCGGAGTCAAGAGCCTTTCTCTCAATGCACGTCCGTACATCCCACTACGCAATTGTTTGGTTTGGGAAGAGGCTGACAGCCATGTTTTTTTAACTTATCAACGGAATCTGCGAACATCTCAAGTCCTATGAATAGAGCTATCCATCACACCACCAACATAATAAAATATACACAATTATATATCATCTTCCAACGTCTGCAGTCTGTGTGTGTGTGTGTGTGTGTGTGTGTGTGTGTGTGTGTGTGTGTGAGTGCGTGGGTTTTATTTATTTAATCTTGCTTTGGTTTTTTGTGCTCAAAATATTATTGCACACTGCATTATGTCATATCATTAGACGTTGATGTTGATCGTCCTGTTTTAACAGACACTGATAACTCCATGCTTTACCAGCTCTGCATAGTTTACACAACTCGTCACTAGTCAGTCAGTCACTGAAGGGGCACATGCAGAACCGGTACCGGTACGGGACGTGCTTTCAGGGATTTTCATAAATAGACTGTTACTAGCATAACAAATAATGGGAAACTCATATTAGTCAGCAATTGGTAATTGCTCTTAGAAATTCTACATATATAATTAGGCAATTTGACCAAATTAATTTTTAAATCATTTTTTAGTTTTTAAAAGCAAATTACATATTGTCTTTTTTAAAGACGTCGTCTCTTAGAAATAGACAATTCAAAATTCTCCCTTATAACAAAAGTTTTAAAAATTACTTTAAAAAGAAACGCTAAATGATTGGCACTAATTTTGAAAACAGTTTTTTTTTAAATAATCGAGGGTTTCAAAAAGTCATTTTTAAAGAAATTTGTGATTTTAAAAGGAAATTTGCGTATAGCAACATTTTCAAATTGAACAACATTTCAAAAACTTTAATAATGACCATTTTAAAGACAGCTTTTTTAAGAAATGACGATTTCAGAAAAGCTAATTTGAAGAAACGGCGATTTCAAAGAAGTTAATTTGAAGAAATGACGATTTCAAAAAACTATTTATTTAGGTACCAATCATTTCAAAAACTATATTTTTAAGAAATATCCATTTCAAACACAGTATTTTCTAATTGGGCTTTGACGGTATGCCATTCCACCACAACCACCTACCCACGCACACCACACATTGGTGAAAGCAAAGAGAAAAGGACTGTCGTCAGTCCTGTCCTATAAAGCAACACTATATAATATTTCCCACTAAAATAGCAATTTGGCATCGAAACTGAAACTGAAACTAATCGTAAGTACAGTGCATGAATTGGCCTACCTACTTTGAGTTTGAGAAAGTGACTGAACCGGAACCAGAGGGAAAACATGTGCTGCACTGCACTGTTGTGCACAGGCTTGTAGTTTGATTAAAGCCATGTAATTGATTGACCTGGCAAATTAATAACTAAACATGAACGTAGCTACCACATCCCACTCAAGTAGTATGTACGTACATGCATAATCCGTCCAGCTACCCCGCAATTCAATGAAATCCATACAACTGTGAAAGGGCAAAAGTCGAGGAAAATATTCTTTGGATGAGTATTGTGCGGTGAAAATGAAAGTAAAAGCATTAAACAAAATCAGCAATACACACAGAATACATGACACAGCGTACATCGACTGAAGAAAAAAAAACTTTTTGCCTTGAACTTTTTTCCAAGATGCCAAAGTCACATTCCGTGAACTCCACTGCGTCGAAATTAACGAGCGATCAAAGGAGGATTGCCAAAGTTCTGGAGCACGTGTGCGAACACTGAACAGGAAGTAAAAATCTGGATTTGGAATCTAAGGATGAGACATGTAACTACAGAGGCCTAGCAGACCTCCTCCAACCACTACTTTGCAAAATTCCTTTCCTTTAAGAAGATTGAAGCCGGAATCGAACTGCAGACTGCAGCAGCAGCACTCGTGAAAAATGAGGTAAGCATTTGACGGGGGCCTGAGGTAAACTTTAAGGCTACTGTGTATACAAGCAGATATATGGGTGCATGTACAATTGGAAGTTGTGCCTAAGGAATAGTTTTGGAATAAAAGAAATAAGAATGGACCTGAGCATTATTTGTGGGGGGTTGCTGCAAGGAGTGTACAAGAAGAGACAGACTAAGTACACAAACTAGCTTTCAGAGAGAAGCTCACTTTCACTTATGTCCAATATTGCTAAGTTTGAAAGTTAGCGTGGTCTCTTCAATTGAAATGGCAGTGCAGAGGATTTGGATTGCATTGAGCGAATTTATATAATAAAGTATCGACGCTCAGGATGCATTGTGAAGGAAGCCCAAGTCCACAGCGACCTCTTAAAGTTATTTTGACATGAGCTACACACGCCATTTCTAGTTACACTTTGTAGCTCCGTTTGTAAAAGGTTGGAATTCCACTTTTATACTTTTTCAAAAGGAGCAATACTAGTATTTACACTTTTCAGAAATAGTAAATGTGCTAATTACGCTTTTTAAAAGCAGTAAAACTGTTATTTACACTTTTCAAAAGCAGTCAAACTGCTACAAATTTACTTTTTTCAAAAGCAGTAAAACTGTTATTTACACTTTTCAAAAGCAGTCAAACTGCTACATATTTACACTTTTCAAAAGCAGTAACGCTGCTAGTTGCGCTTTTCAAAAGCAGTCAAACTGCTATTTACAATTTATCAAAATGTGGAAAAGCTCAATGTCTAAGCACTTTCAAAAATACAGAATTTGTAAAAGTGGTCTCTACATTTTTTTAAATATTAAAGCTGCAATTTACAATTTTCGAAGTTTAAAAATGTCCTATTTGTATTCTTTCAAACGTAATCAAATCGGTATTTCCGGTATTTGTTTTTAAATGTGTATTTACATATTTTAACGTCAAAGTTATATCACTGCTTTTAAAAATGACAAAAATGGTCACTACATGCATTTCAGAAATGTGCAAAACGGGCGGGCATTTTTTTTACGAGGTGGCTGGACGTGGGACATTTTGCTACTTAACCGACGATACGTTCTGTTTCACCTATATTGCGCTGAAGTGGTTGTTGGTCGGGTAGTGGTGGCGATGGTGGTGGTGGCAGATGGAGAGTATATGCAAGGGCCTCTCTCTCTGCGTATGTGCATATGGGAATGAAGTGAAAGGAGCTTTTTTTCTCGTTTTTTCTTATTCCTCTGGAGATTTGAGTGAGGCCAAGCGGAGTGAAAGGGAGACGTAGGAAGGAAACACAAAGGGAAAGAAAGGATCCGATTAGATTTTCGATTTGGATCGCAGATGGGTGAATTCGTGGAGATGTTGCTTCTTGATTTCCTTCATTCCATCCTATTTGCTTCTTCTGTAGGAATCAAATGGGAAGATGGTCCGCTGCGGACAACAACGTGCCTCATCATCAGACGCATCCCAACAACCCAACAACGTCTTAACCTTCCACAGTCACAGTCCACAACCAAGAACCTCAACCAAACAACCACCCCGGTGGTCCTTTGCTGGATTCGGAGTCGGATTTGGATTTTGGGACTCTGCAAATATTACACGGTGCTATTTGGGTGGCATACGTCCTTCTAATAAAGCAAACGAATGTTTTTCTTATATGTTTTAAAAATCAACAACAAAATACAGTTACATTACGTCTAATAAATAGTTTTATACGTTCGATGTAAGCGTGTTAACCTTTTAGAAACAGTAAAATCTAGTTTTATGCCTTTTTGACAATATTCACTTTTTTAATTTGACTTTTTTGAAAGTGTTAGTTACTAGTTTGAATGTTTTTAAAAAAGCTAATTTCTTGTTTTAACCTTTTTGAAAGTGTCAATTAGTAGTTTTTAATGTTTTTAATCTATTCGAAACTGACAAGTCATGAAAAGAATGGTTTAAAAAAGTGTTTATTTTACAAATACACTTTTCAAAATAGTCAAAACTAATAATTTAACGCTTTCGAAAGACACAATCCAAGAAATTAGAACTTTCAAAAAGGTCAAACCTAGAAATTACACTTTTCAAAATAATTTAAAACTAGTAATTAACATTTCAAAAGTGTCAAAATAAGAAAAATACATTGTCGAAAGCGTGTTAAAATAGGTAAATAACCGTTTCAAAAGGGTTAAAAATGTTCATTTCTTGTTTTGTCCATACTGAAATTATGTATTCGTTTGTTGTTTTAACCTTTAGTTTTGAAAGTGTTAGTTACTAGATTTGAATGCTTTTACAAACGTTGATTTCTAGTTTGGATCTTTTTGAAAAAGTCTTTTTGTAAATTAACTAGGTACCTACTTTTGTAAATCATTCTTTCCATGGTTTTTCAGTTTCAACTCGGTGTACACATACATGGAGTGCTAATTACTGATCACACTCCATCTTAGAATAGAAAACGCATCCTGAAGGCATCTTTTTAGCTTGCAGCTTGGACGTAATGTATGGGAGGCTCCTCCGCCGTGGCCTTTGACCAGCAGCGACGTAATTCCTGCCTTGTCCATCCCCTGAGCATTCGGACGTAGTGGAGTACTACGCTCTCGCAGTGTGCACTTGAGAGGGAATGAGATGAGGCAGGACGGACGGACGGAGTGGACGTGGAAGGCCGTGTCTGTCGCCCTCCGTCGACTCCGCTTTTCCACCAACAACTCCGACCCGGACATGTTTATCCACACAGAGAGTGCCCAATAGTCAATATCTCCCTTTGCTCTCGTAGATTTCCCCCGAACAGCTGTCTGAACCCAGAAGAAAGGTACATAAAAAGCTTCAATGTTATTTGAAAACGAAGAGGAAGTGAAGTAAATTTTTATTCTCCACTCCACTCAGCCAACTTCCATCTCCACTCCAGACAGACAGCCAAGCCTAAGAAGCAAAATGAGGTGTGGCCGACGGTGTCTTAAAGCAACACAAAATATCTTATTAAGCGCTTTTATACTTTCAATTCATTTTTGCTTCAATTTCAATATCAATATCATTTTCAATCAAGAATCACCACAGCCATTTATACTTTTTTCGTGATTTAACGATTCATGTGACTTTTGACTTTGACATCATTTGAATTTCAATATTTGGCACCAAAGTATAAATATGACCGCCATTCTTGACTACTGAGTATAATAGTTTCGATTTAATATTTTTAAAACCATGTCGTTTCAACCCGAAATTTTGAGAAGGGCTCTTTTAGCCCACACAATATATAAATACAGGACCCAAAGGGTTCGATCTATGTACATTCGTCCAATTTTTGAACGTCGAAACACTCAGGGGGAATCTACATTTGTTGAAGATCTTGGAACTTTTGATGAAGAGCAGTACCATCATTGCTACTTCAGGTAAAAATTATTATGTACTATCTTCGGACTTTAAGAAATAAGTTTTAATTTAGCTATACATACAATTTTTGAAATGCACAATATATTTCTTACATTAAAAGGATGAATAAGGCTCAATTTGACGACATTTTGGAAAAAATATCGGATGACATTTATCATTCGCCAACCCACTTACGTCCAATTACCCCCAAAGAGCGCCTTTCAATCACTCTGAGGTAATTGCATTTCTTAAATTTATAAGTTAACGTATTACTTTACGTTCATAAAAAATACTTTTAATACTTATTGTGCTGCAGGTATCTGGCAACGGGCAGAAAGCAACTCGACCTTGCTATGAGCTACAGAATGTCTCCATCAAGTGTATGTAACATTCTAAAGGAAGTTATGACTGCTATTTGTTTCGCACTAGAAAAGGACTACTTGCACGAACCTACAACAGAAGAGTGGACGAGAAAAGCAAATGGATTTGAATCTGTTTGGCAGTTCCCTAACGCCTGTGGGGCTATTGATGGGAAACATATCCGAATACGTTCCCCCGTCAAGTCTGGATCCCTTTTCTATAATTATAAGGGGTTCTATTCTATCGTATTGTTGGCTGTTGCCGATCATGAATACAAATTTTCTTTAGTGGACATAGGAGGTTGCGGTTCAATTTCGGATGGTGGAATTTTCAAAAATTCAAAACTGGGACAAAAAATGGATGCAAAACAATACAATTTACCACCACCAATAAATTTGAATGGTTTTCAAGCTCCTCCAATTTTTTTGGGCGATGATGCGTTTCCGTTAAAAGAGTACATGATGAAGCCATATACTGGTCGAAATAAAAATGACATGGAGCTCAAGAAGAAAATTTTCAACTACCGGCATTCTAGGGGAAGGATGATTGTCGAAAATACTTTTGGCATTTTTCAAGCACGTTGGCGTATTTTTGAGACCCCAATCGAAGCAGACATTGAAACTGCAAAATTAATTGTGCGAACCTGTGTCATTTTGCACAATTATTTAAGTTCTAAGAAGGATACTTGTGGCCTGACAGTTGACACGGATGTCGATGGTGAAAGATGTGCTGGAAGTTGGAGGAGCCTGGTTTTGAATGATACTGGAATGGGAAGTATAACTCAGCAAGGTAGCAACAATTCTACTTCTTTGGCCTTCGAGATAAGAGATAATTTTACAAATTATTTCATGTCCCCAGAGGGGGAAGTTTCTTGGCAACAAAGTTCCGCCATGCGAGGATATGAATAGATTTGTATAATCTAATAATAATATGCATAATATAATATATAATTATGTAATCCTTAATAATTTATATAAGATATCTTTATTCTCATGTTGTAAGCCAAAATTAAAAAATAAAATCAACTCATTCCATGAAAATGCAATATTACTGAAATACAAAACAATAATTTAGATATTAATTGTACAATATTTCAAGCTCGGCATCACAAACGAGCGTGTGAATTTGATTTTGAAGACGAACAGCTGCTCGAGGGTCTACATTGGCAATTTTTTCTAATTTGATGGAAATGGAAGAAAAAAAGTGCTGAGACTCCGTAAGATCCTTTCCTTTGACAACTTCTAAGAGTTGTTCCCCAAAAGGGTCTAGTTTTGTTTTCTGCAATTTAAAAAATTAAAAAATGCTTACTAACTTAGTAACTCCTACAGGTACCCAAAAATCACAATTAAACGACAAAATGTAGGCAGAGTTTATAGTCTTATAATTAGTACAAACAAAATTCACCTTCGAACTAGGCCCTGACGTACGAGGTGGACTGGGAGTAGTAGGGGGGATAACTTTGGTAATCGTGATTGTGGAGACTTGATCACCATCATTCCCTTGAACAAAGTTGTCGCTTCCTATGCCCCCGTCTTGTTCA
The DNA here is from genome assembly GCA_034695205.1 of Dicyrtoma fusca. NCBI lineage: Eukaryota > Metazoa > Arthropoda > Collembola > Symphypleona > Dicyrtomidae > Dicyrtoma > Dicyrtoma fusca. Next base: position 257 of record JAQFZC010001583.1, on the reverse strand, counting down.
ACCGACTGATCCTCGGCTTGTACATTTGTGTACGTGCTAAATAAAGCATAAATAAATAAAATGAGTACTAGTATTAACTGAAATTATATGAATAAAATTAAATCGCCACTAAAATTTAAATTATTACCTAGCCATTGTTTCAATTTCCCTTTGGTCCTCAAAAAAAAGCATCGATCCCTCATGTCTAAACCGAGCTATTTTACCCCCTGCCTTCCCCGTTTTATATTTATTTTTGTTTTTGGTTTGGAGCCATTGAG
>JAQFZC010001582.1:0-28827 GCA_034695205.1 Dicyrtoma fusca | reverse complement strand
TGAATGCTTTTTAACGTGTTGATTTCTAGTTTTGACCTTTTTAAAAGTGTTGATTATTAGCTTTGAATGCTTTTTAACGTGTTGATTTCTAGTTTTGACCTTTTTAAAAGTGTTGATTATTAGCTTTGAATGCTTTTTAAAGTGTTGATTTCTAGTTTTGACCTTTTTAAAAGTGTTGCTTATTAGCTTTGAATGCTTTTTAAAATGTTGATTTCTAGTTTTGAACTTTTTAAAATTGCGGATTTGAAGAATAAACACTTTTACAAGCATTCTTTCCATGGTTTCCTAGCTGTGAATAGGTAAAGAGGGGGCGTTAGCAAGATTGAAGCTTATATGCACTGCAAACTGCATTTGAACACCACAATAATTACTTTTATATCTTCACTCAGGCTTGATTTAAAATGAAGTGATACAGAGGGAGTAGTTTTACAATTAAAATTGCAAAGACGTATCTTTAATTAGAAAGGAAACGTGTGGACTTGAGCACTCTCCTACTGCTCTTAGAAACTAAATTAATCATATTTACAATCGTAAATCTAGATCTTCAGTGGCAGTTGTTAGTACAGTGAAGAGCAGTCTAGATGAATTGATGATAAAGTGAAACTGAGGATATGGCCCACTTCGTATGTCAGGGGAACACGTGGATAAATAATGAGAAACCACAAAACAAACAAACGAGCAAACTAACAAGTGCCGTCACCGTCAACGCATCACATAGGATCTAAATGTGCTCATGAGTGCATTCAAACACAAACAAATCCAGCTCCCCCACGTCACATTTCGAATCCCAACTTATAATCTCTCGAGTAGGTAACCATGCCTCCTGCGGGCTTACAAGGCTGTTGTAGTTGTAGGTCAGTTATCCAATACCTAATCCATGAATGCAGTTGTAAACACTAGAATTGAAATGTATGTATATTAACTCCCAAGTAAATAACAGAAAATGCGGATGACTGGGTCGGTAGGTAGGAATGGGCCACAGATTATGTCTGAAGTTTAGTTGTGAAACAGGTTATAAGGCAAGTCGTAGTGTGCACTAACCATGGTCGCTCAGAAAGGATTAAAGATCTTACGATTAGTTTAAGACCAGATGAAAAACGACGTAGTAGTTTACGGACATTGGGAAAAGGATGAAAACACGGGTGCATTATCTGTAACGTTTGTAGTATTATATTAAAAAGTACAGAATGTCCTGTTGACACAGTTTTGAATCTTTTGAAAAAATTAATTTTTGAAAAATATGCAAGATATTACGATTACACTTTCCAAAACGTTTCACAAATTCTTTGAAACGACGGACCGACGTTCAAAGACGATACATCGCATCGCCCTTTTCCATGTTTTTGAAAGCGTGCAAAATTGCCGTAATTTATTACACGGTTTTGAAAAGGTGCAAATTGTCGTAATTGCACGTTTTTGAAAAGGTGCAAATTGTCGTAATTACACTTTTTTAAAAAGATGCAAATTGTCGTAATTACACGTTTTTGAAAAGGTGCAAATTGTCGTAATTACACGTTTTGAATAGATGCAAATTGTCGTAATTACACGTTTTTAAAAAGATGCAAATTGTCGTAATTACACGTTTTTGAAAAGATGCTTGTCGTAATTACACGTTTTGAAAAGGTGCAAATTGTCGTAACTATGTACACGCGTTTGAAAAAATGCAAATTGTCGTAATTACACATTTTTGAAAAGGTGCAAATTGTCGTAATTATACGCTTTTGAAAAGGTACGAAATGCGTTTTTGAAAAGATGCGAGATATTTCACATACTAAGTACAGATAAATGTTTGAAAAAAAACCGTAATGATCACAAAAACTAAGCTTCTCCGTAAATCATAATCAAGGAAATGGTGGAGATGCATAATGTTCCTTCTCAAAGTTTTTAAGTTTTGAGTATTCCAAGTTTACCAAAAATGAAACGGAGCTGGAATGGATGAGGATGCTTTCTCTGCCTTTCCCTTTCAGGTTGTAAGTTAGGTGCAGGAGAGAGTAGCCGGAAATGAAGCGTAACAGTAAACTGTAGGCAGTTGTGTAGGAATTGGAATCCGGCAGAGCCAGCCGTGCTGGTGGAGAAGAAGATTAAGTTGCGTAGTTTGTTAAAATGATAAATATCAGAGATTAAACGGAATCCTTCCCATCCTCTCTACTGTGGCCTGCTTTCACTACTTTCACTATATACGTACATGAACAAATAACATAGCTATTCCTTTCCATATATCTCCTGTAAACACCATACTTTATCTCAGTATATGGAGACAGGGAGAGAGAGAGAGTAATCGCAGGCATTCTTCTAAATTCCTTTATCTGAATGGAGGATAAATAAAAACTGAAAAATCATAGCTTGACATGGCATTGCATTGCATCCTGAAAAATTCCCTGAAAATGAAAAATAACTAACAAGCATAAGAAGAGCAACTAAAATTTTTACTAATGTGGTATATACATATGTAGTATGTACCTAGATATAAAAACAATGTATGCATAAGCATTTGTTTAAGTTTTTTTAAAAATAAAAATGCACAACTGAAAGTCTCTGCTGGTTTGTCGACTCTCGTTACGCCTCAGAAATGAATTCACAGGAATTTCGAATTTGGAATCAGACGGTACTTCATAGGATAAATTACGCAATAATATTTATGTAAATTCAAGGCTAACCATCTACAGTCGAGAGTATAATGGGAGGCAACAGAGTCGTTTTCGCTGCTATTGTCATTGCCAGCGCCATTACCATTTTTCCATACGTGGTCGTTGTATACACAGTTCCGGTCTTTTCCATACACTTCCGCATCGTCTTGTTTTTCTCCCAAGTGCATAGTACGTAGGCCTCAGTCCTCCTATTATCATTCAATTTGAGATTTTCCCAGTGATCTTTTATGGCGTGTGGGATCCGTATGTCGTTTCTTAAGATTCACATTTTGGCGCATATCCAACATCTGTATAGTCAACAGGACGCGCAGGGAAATGTGTTGAGATGCAAAGTAAGGTTTTTCGTATTTTCAAAAGTGTTATTCCTAGTTTCGTATTTTTCGAAAAGTGAAACCGGTTCAAGGTTTTGTGCATATCTAAAAGTTTAAACAGAAGTATTGCAAGTTTTTAAAAGTGCAAGTGAAAGTTTCCTGCATGTTTTTAAAAAGGGTAAATGAAGGTTTTCTGCGTGTTATTAAAAAGTGCAAATCTAGGTTTTTTGATTTTTTTTAAAAAGTGCAGATGAAGGCTTTCTGCATGTTTTTAAAAAGTTCAAATCCATGCTTTCTACATGTTTAAAAAAAGGGCAAACGAAGGTTTTCTGCGTGTTCTTAAAGAGTGCAAAGCAAGGTTTTTTGAATTGTTTTTTAAAAGTGCAAATCAAGGCTTTTTGATTTTTTTGGAAAGGAAAAATCAAGGCTTTTAAATGTTTTTAAACGTTCACAAATACGTTTTTACATTAGTTGTACTAGTAAGTGGATTTTATCAACGTATTAAGGGAAGGAAAAGCAGTAAATGCTTGCTACTTTGCCTTTAGCCAAACTTGCTTTGTACACGAGTCAGTATGCATCCAAAGCGACGATATATGTATGTAGGTAGGTGCTTCTGTCCTCATGTCTTGGCAATGGCATTGGCACTGTCATAGTAATCTTATCGACAATTTGGCCACTGCACTTTCCCCATTAAAAGTCGAGACTCGCCTCCAAATTGAAGAGAAAGGCACGGCCGCCGGCTACGTGACAGGGAGTTAAAGCCTAATGTGTCGCTTAAAAAAATGCCTATGGCTAAACTATTTCCTGCAGCTGGCTTCCATCCATGTAGTGGGAGACCCAGGGGCTCAATAATAGATTGAAAGTTAAGATAAAACACTCGACTCACAATATTTTTACATTTTCGCTCATCTCAACATTCTAAACATTATCATTGCCACTGCCATTATGGTTTGACACGAAGAATTTCCCACTGAATCCCAAGCAATTTATATATGTACATGTACGTACAAATCATAAACAGATTTCCAGGAATTACACTACGCTGTTAAGATGCATGGGGAAAGTCAGGAAGCAAGTCTATACGAACATAGAAAGGGTGATGTATTGATTTAGATTTAGATTTCAATTTCAATTTCGATTCCGATTCCGATTGCCACGAATCGATGGTAAAAGTTGTAGGTACTTTGGAATTGAAAAATAGTGATATCCAAAACATTTCTCTATTATTTACGTGTGCGCAGGCATCACTTTTATCAGACTAGTAAACTTTAACTTGACGGAACACACAATTTATTGAGAGGATCTTTACTGGGCGATCATCAGTATGATGGAGGAAACAATCGAATATGTATGAGGATATGAGAAGTGCATTAATGTCTCGAACAATACAAGATTTTGTTTGCCGTGGCCGGAGAAAGTGGTCGTTCTGGCATTGTGTTTTGGCTGTCGTCGAAAGACGTTTAGGAGCTAGCAAAATAAATGGAATGGAGCCGTTTGACAAAAGATGATCAGGCGGAGGTGTGACTTTAAGAAATTGTACGAGATTTTGCTTTCAGGTGATTTACCCAATCCCCCGCCTTTCCTTAGATTTAGATCCATCAATACATGAATAAAAAAAGGACATCTGACAAGGGCGGCCTCAGTCGATCATTTGCTACCAATAGTGAGCTGCTCTGGCTTGACTAAAACCCTGGAAAATTTGGATGAAAAACAGTTTTGAAATCATACTGTATCCGCCCCTGGCGCTGCGGATAAGCCTTACCTGTTCCTTCGATTACGCCCGTCAAGGATCCCCATAAATATATCCGGCTTTACGACTTCAGTTCAATGATCGGCCTCTCGTCTGTCAACGGAGGAAACGGTGGATGATGGAGCCGTCAAAGAGTAAAAGCAGTGAAAGCACTTTGGCTTGAACTTGAATTTTCCATAGATTTTTAGCGGATTTTCTACTTGAAATGCAAACTTGAAATTTCCGGATCTAAATTAAAGATGAAGACAGACTAGAAGGTGGAGATAATGTACCTAGATACTTAATCTTCATTCCCATGTATGTAATGCCTTTTTAAAGATGGGGCCTAATCGTGTACAAGGGCATGCAATTGTCAACGGCAATCTCCACGGACTTTCTCCAAATGTTTATACTAAATGTAGAGGCTTTTCAAAGATGATTCAAGATTATATCTCTAATGTTATGGTTATGGGTTCTTGAATTCTGCTCTGCTACAACCTGAGCCCTATCGACCCATTCTATAAGAATAAGAATACAGTACTGCGGGTGAAAGTTTAAGGAGCCTTGTACATATGACGTCATTAAAATCAAAATTCGATTATAGTTAAAACTCATTTTGCCCCTCCATTATTTAGGGTAGTAGCCTTGCTCAAAATTAAATTAATAATTTGCTACCCTGTAAAAAGATACACTAAAATATATGAATCAAGTTTACACAGTCATCAATTTTTATTAGGCAATTAATTAGAGGGCTCCTTCATAGCTAATGTAAAGGTTGAACGCTGAGTTTCCTCAATAAAATCATTATGGCCGTTTCCATTAGACCTCCGCGTATAACTGGGATTTAATATTTGGAAGATTTTTAAATTGTTTGCCGAGTCTATTGGGATAGCAGTACAGATTTGAGTGAAGAGTTCATCCGAAGTATGATTGTTGATTGTGCGGCTCTTGGGCTTGTTACATCTATGGTTAGATTTGGATATTGATATTGTCTCAAATCTCAAAAAACAATATGATTACTTTCAAGGAAATATGGATTTTCCCAGAGTTGTCAAAGACATTCACATATTCCTTTGCGCTTTGAGAGGATTGAAGCAGATCAAAAAGGACTCCTGTGCTCAGGGGTTTGTATTCACTATATTATATTATTCTGATTTTTTTGTGATCTTGTTTTATTTTGATTCCACCCATTTAGCTTATACTTCCAAAAAGTAAATTTCAACTGATTTTTCTCAAATGGGAGAAATTGAGTTTATGGGATTTGTTTATTTTCTATGCTGCCGTTGATATTATGGGATAAAAAGATTACTTTTTGTAGGATCCTAGCATATTTGGATATTCATTGTTGCTGAAGACGCAATATGACGGTTTTTAAACCAAGTTTTAGGGTTTTGTATTTAACATTTTCTTAAAAATGTATAAAATCGTATTTTGCACTTTCCGAGTACATTTAAATGGAACATGTTGCATCTTTCAAAAACAAGTAAATAGTACATTTTGCACCTTTTTCAAAAACAATCAAATAGTACACTTTGCACCTTTTCAAAAACAAGTAAACAGAGCATGTTGCACCTTTTCAAAAACATGTAAAAAAAACATTTTGTACCTTTTTGAAAGCGCGTAAAGGATCATTTTGCACCTTTTCAAAAACAAGTAAATAGGACATTTTGCCTCTTTTCATAACAAGTAAATAAAACATTTCCCGACATGTCGAAGGCGTGCAATTTTATTTTGTCGCATATTTTGCTTCCCTTCAACAACGTGTATATAATCTCCTACGGTTTTAAAGACAAAAATCTTGGATGAGGAAGAGCCTGTTCCTTACCTTTTGCTTCTTTAGTAAGTAAGTGAAGGTACATTGCATTGCTACTCGCTCAGGCCAAAGCGTAGGTGGAAATAAATTGCTTGTATGCCTTGTATACTTATACACTGGGACATTCGACGATAGATTTGAGCTAATATGTACGGTAATATAGTATCTGGCAGAGTACCCAGGGCAATGAAATACAATACAATAGAAAGTTCTGCGGCTGTTAAAAAACAGTGAAATGTTGAAAATATAAAGAAATTGAAGACAAAAAAAATCCCAAGCTAACTTTGTTTCTCTCTGCTTTCCAGCAATTTAATCCAAAAGGGAAGGAAAAGGTCAGAGTGTACAGAGAGCCAGAGAATACAGTCTTCTAGAGTCTCATAAATAGTAATCCCGAGTTGTATGATTTTTATTGTTTCATTTGTCATTTTTTTTCCTTTCTCTTTCCAGTTGCAAGTACGACTCATTAGAAATGTACGAAACGTCAGAGGCAGGAGAGATTCTTCATCGAGGTAATGGAAGTTCGGGGGGAGGAGGAGGAGGACCGGAGGAGCGAGCGGGTCTGCGGATGGGGAGCTTCGGCTCTGTGTCACATTATGAATTTCCATTGGAGAGAGACAAGGACAAGTTATTGCAGAGGATTTGTGGGAACTGGAATAAACGCTTGAAACTTTTACGCTACACCACATCTTTAACAGCAACTCAACTTCATTTCAAATTTGAGTCGGATTTTTCTCATCATTTCCCGGGGTTCAAGGCTAAAGTTTCAGCGGAAATAGGCAAGTCGAGTTTTTTTTTTTTTTTTTTTACTTCCAAGCTTATACTGCCACTTGTTATAGCACATAGCCCCCTTTATGAAGACGCTTAAATATGGGGCCTTCCAAATATGACGTCATAAACTTGATGAAGACGTTCACAATTTCATCGTTTTTACAAACACTTTGAAAATAAACTTTAATATAATCCTTCTTTGACCTGTATAGAAAAGTTAACTTTTGTTTAAATTACGTGTATAGTTATATTTTAGTTTCTTTTTTGAAGTTCTTTAATGCTGTAAGACATGTTTTTAAAATGTGTTAACAGAACTAATTTTGTTTTCGTACATTTTTCGAAAGCCTCTTATACATATATTATTATTAGTTTGCTGTTTGAAAATTAAATTTTATTTTTTAACGCTCTTCCACAACCTTTGTTTTTATTTTTTGGCACCTTTTGAAAATCTCTTATGTCAGTTTTTAACGTTTTTCTTTTTGAAAACCCTAATTTTGATTTTAGACATTTTTTCAAAATGGTTCATTTTTTTGTTTGAAATTTGTTGAATACCTTTTTACTATTATTTTGCACACTGGTTGGAATTTTTTCATTTAATTTCTTTAAACCAGTTTCAGAATATACGATTTTGCTTTTTGGAATTGCTTCTTTGTAATTTCCTTTTTTCACCTTTCTTTTGAAACGTAAATACAACGGTTTGACAGTTTTTAAAAACATGCCTCTGCTTTATCGAAGATCTATCAAAAAACCCCAAATATTCAATCCCCTCTCTCACCTTCTTGCCACGCCCGCCAAGTATAATGACGTAATATTTGCAAGGTCCCTTGTGGAGGTATACCTCATCTGTGTATAATTATTGTATTTGTGTAAGCATATATATACTCTACGGCATACAGCCACATACTTGTGCAGATACAGCCATCTTCCCCTGTTCCATCTTTTTTTGTTTTCTCATTTCCTCTTTTACTTTTTATTTTTCTTTTATTTCTGTGTCCCTTTTATTTAGTCTTTCATTTTCCCTTTATCTTTTAAAAAAATGGGGGGAAAAATATTTGACTCAATATTTCCCCCAAAGCAACTTAAAAGTTAATATGTTGAGATACATTGATACGAAAAATTGGTTTATTCATTGATCCAATTTTTCCCCTTACTATTTTTGTCACAAAACTTGAGACAGCAAAAAAAAACAAAATCCCAGATTATTTCTCCATTTGCAATTATTACTACTCTATACTCTATGAACTCTGTGTCTGAGCTGACTAAACGGCGGCAGTGTAGTAGTGGTGTGGTGAATTCTTAAAAGGTTTTAAAGGACTATTATCAAGTAATGGGGACGAACAAGTCGTAAGTTTTCTGAATACAAGAAAATACAGAAATACGAGGAAACTCCGTTTCCGTTTAAAGGAGAATTGTGTTGTAGTACATTACCTAGTTTCGTGTTCATCTGCATAGAACTCTATACATAGAAATTAATAGTGACACTTTCCCTCATACTTTCCCTTATACATAGCTTTGAATTGCTTCCCAGAAAAGAATTAGTCAACTAATATTTTAACTACATGGACGTACAGTTGGAGTGTTTCTTATAAGCAAACCTATATACTAGATGGCACATGCCCAAATTCGTAAATCCGTAAATTTTTAATACTTTCTTGTTGTTTTCCCCGACTTTCTTCTCATTACTATTCTGCGTGGGGAGTTAAAATAGGAAAAATATTGAACGTGTATGGTGTATGTGTGTGTTTTCTTGGAAATACATTTGCATGTTCTACCCCGGTGTTGTTAACATACGCTTCTGGAATATAAAGGAAAGTCACATTTCACTTTCCCTTTTTTTTGTTACTTCATTCTCCTTCGGTCGTTTAGCTTTAGTTTCACATGTAGTTTCAATGAGTCTGACTGAGTGTGTGTGTGTGCTTTTTTTCCCATTTCTCTTTGCTTCCATGGCCATGGATTTGTACATAAGAATCCGATCCGGAGAAGAAATAAAAGTATAAAAGGGGAAACCAAACCACATGCGGAGCTAGATATTTCTATTCAGTTTTCAAAATTGAGTTATGTATACTATCTGTATCTGTGTATGTACGTGGTGTCCTTGACTAGTGGGGCCTCTGTTTCTGCCTCTGTTTACTCTGTCAGTAACAAAGGGAATGGATATTTTAGAAAAACCGGAGCAGTGACGCAGTGGAGTGCGTGCATATTGTTATAGCGTTTCAAATTCCACAATTTTTCCTCTTCGATTTCCTCAAACTCCATGGTTCTAGGGCTTGGGAGAAGCTCTTAAATCTACAGAGCGTCTGTAGCTCAAGGGCCGTTCAAATATGACGGCCGACCGTCCAAATTTGAGTAGAAACGGGTGAAAGCAGTAGTTATACCCATAGGAAAGCCTTTCACCAAAAGACTTTCACCTGCCAAAATTACTTCTAGTGACGTAATAGGGGACAAGCCCTTTGAAAAATATCGACTCTGAACCTGTCTGGAAGGTATCGAAGCTACGTGCTGTCTTCTCCCGTGACTGACTGACTGACTGAGTGAGTGAAAGTTATGAGGGAAAGCATTGGGAAATGTGCGGGGAATTTCTCAGAGCTGAGCAAATTGTTTCTTTTCAACGAGAGGGAATCAATAGAATAGATCATAGCAATTTAGATGCCTTGAATTACCATGCATGGGGCCCGGCATTATTATTATGTGAGGCCCAGATCTATTTCATGTAGGACCAACCTGGATAGGAATCTGTAGAAATACCTACTCCAAGCTGTGTGTATCGTATCACATCTTTGCTTTGGCTTGACGTCTATAATCCTTCTAGCTACCGTGGAAGAAGATGAGGGATGACTTATGGCATTAGACGCTCTATCTTTCCAGACTAGAGATCATAGATTAGATGAGAGCCCATCTGTATTCTCTGCATTAATATGTGAGTGAGCTTCATGAGCTGTGTAAGGTGTATCTCTGTAGGCTCAAACTTGAGCTGAAGCTATAGGAAATCATTTGTTATTTTTTCAGAGCGATTCAGAATGCAAATGAATATGCTAGATCCTACTCTAGCGGATCAGGCTCTCGCCTTTGTATGTATATGAGCCCATTTTATCAATTCACTCTCAGTTTGTTTTTTTCTACAATGAATTTTCCTTCCTTCCACCTATTTCACACTTTTCTATGCATGGTGTGCCAGCCATGAATGGAATGGAATGGATGGGAGAAGACAGATAGCAGGGACTAGAACCAGAACACCTAGCAGTGGCATAGCCAATATTATCTGTAAACCAGGAAAACAAATTTGTTTTCAAGTAGCTGTGCTGTGTACAGTGTTGCCTAGCATGGATGTACCTTGTAAATAAGATTTAAAACAAAAACTTGAACAACTTGATTAATTTGAAAAACGTTTTTTTTAGAAAGAGACTTTTTATTTTAAATGGCGAATTTTTAAATTAACGTCTTTTTAAATTGTTGTACATCTTTACAAACGACCCTCTTTACAACTAAACATTTTTAGTGTTTACTATACACTTTTTTCATCGTTTAAAACGACATTTTGTAACATGGCATGTTTTTGAGAAGTTCTTTTAAAAAAACTTATGCTTGTTTGACAATTTTGAAATGTTTTTTAAAAATTGGCGGCTTCTTCAAATAGCCACTTCCTAATCAGACGAATTTTTTTTAAAAATTGCTTGCTTCTTTGAATCGATACTTTCTAAAACGCCAACGTTTTTTAAGAATCATCCGATTGTGTCCCATTTTGAAAGAAGTTGTGAGGTTTCAATAATGTGTGCTAGCCTACAGGCAAATTACTACTGCACACGTGACTGACTTCCATACATCTAGACCCACTGACAAGGCCCCTGAAAATATTCCAATTTCCCTGGATTCTATGTACACAAGTGTGAGTTATAATGTGGAACATTGTCCATGTTGATTTCCTTGTTACGTATTCCCAGCCCACTCCTTGACTTGGACATGTGAAAGCGTAGAGAGTAGAGAGCAAGGAGGAAGGAACAAGACGCGGAAGAAATCTACGAGCATTCAACTACATTTACATGCATACGTTGTACTTTGAAGTACGGGCGTGCCCGCCCAATATATTATCCTAGTGTCAGAATAATAGCACTTTCACCACTCGCAACCTGTCTGTAGACTGGATTGTGTTGCATTCCATTAAAATGGTGTATGTAAGGATATACATATATAACACGGAAGAATGTGAAGGTCATGGGGTTTTCCAGGTGCAAAAAATGAACCTATGCCATCATTGCTACTGCTAGAGGCCTTCAAAACGTGAATGGGTAGAATTTAAAAACGTTCTAAAAATTGTAACCTCAGCCACTGGTACGTTTTAAAAACTTCCCAGTACACTTGTATTCACTACAAGTATATAATGTTTTGGAGAAAGTTTAGTTAAAGAAGCCTAGAAGCATTATTTTGTATTTTTAAAATTCCAGGAAGTCTTGCCCTAATTCAAATTGCATCTCCCTTGAGGCCATATGTTCAAGGCTCAAAGGCTCAAAGGAAGGGATTTTGCAGTCCATGAGATTTCCTATTGCTATAATGTATTAAAAAAAACTTTGATCGTGATCTTCCAAGTCTTCCAACTTTCTCTCATCTGTCTTTCATGGAGAAAGTGCCCTAGAAACGCGTATCTGAACTAAACTAAATTGTTTAGCTGACGTACATGTAAAATGTCTGGTCTAGTTTTTTTTGCTGGAATTTCTTTGTTGATTTGTTGCCCATCTGTTTGGAACTTGATGGATACAGAAGCTCCTTTTTGGAGGAGAAAGTAAGACTAGGAAAGTGCTCCAGAGACCAAGTTCAAGGTGTAACAAGAAAAAAATTGAGACGAATGCAACTAGTTGCTTCAAAGGATACAGAGAAACTGAATACATGTATTCTATGCATATTTCATTCCATGATTTGCCACAATACTTCCCTTTATTTCTCTTTCACTCTCATTCTGGTAATGAATGCATGTTTGATGTTGGTATGCCTCATCGGTAGATTGGAGTTGAGTCGGTATAATATGCTGTGCTTTTCAGGAACACTTTCAAAATATTTTACTCTTAATTTATGGCTGTAGCTTCCTGATTCACGTAGACAAACACGTACAATTTTATGCGAAATGAAATAAGCAAGTGTGCATCGTGAGCCCTAGTGCTCCATAAAATCTAGAGTATCTTGCAAAGCTAAAGAGCGTAAAGATAGATTTAATGAACCCTTAAAACAATGTGGATTTAAAAAGTATGCATTTATCATACGTTTTGAAAAATACAAATAGAACACTTTGAACCTTTGAGAAAGCATACTAAACGACTGTTATAAAGTTTTCCAGAACATGTAAAAAGGACATTCTGAACCCTTTCAAAAACAAGTCAATAGCACATTTTGCAACTTGCAAAAAATTTGTTGATAGTACATTTTGCACCGCTTCAGGAATATGCAAATTACGCATTTTGCAAGTGAATGTTTGAAAACGCGATACAATAATTAAATAATAAATAGAACATTTTACACCGTTTTAAAAACGTAAATTGGACACTTTCCGCGTTCCTGAAAATATGGTTAAGAAAGGACGTTTCAAAGACTTCAGGCGCATAGGACATTTTGCTTTTAGGAATGAATGAACATCCGCCATTTGGCTTCTCATGCCACCGTCTAGAGAACCTTGAATGCTCGACAGAGAGAAAAAGGCTAAAAATGTAAGAAGCTTTTCATTTGTATTATTTTCCCCCAGAATCCATATATCACTCCCCTCAGTTCACCCAATAACAATTCATATACAAGCCCAGTCATGAACATACGCCTCGAATACACTAACCAATGTTTATCATACTTAGTCATGTAGCCTACTATTCTCTTCATTTTTCCCCCTTTGTTTCAATGAATTATTGAGCTGACTCTTCAGCTTTCCCCATTCTTTCTTTTCTACTCGGAGAAGCTGGATTTGAATTCAGATTTCGTGAAGTAATTTATAACTTGAGTTCGGAGAAGTGAAGCATGTGAAAAATGTATCGCTACTTTCCATACAATGTGAGCACTAATCTCAATCTTTATGTAAATTGTTGGCTGAAGGAGCAAAGAAATATATGTGATACCGAAACATTCCAACAACACGATTGAAAAAAATAACTTAACATTTATTTTCAAGAAGTATTTTAACAAACCTGTAACATTGGGCAAGTTATTTAGTTTCTAAAAAGCTGAAAAGTCTCTTATTTACATAGTTTGTAAAACGGTGCCAAAATATCTACAAAAATATTTTTAAAAATCTTATATTACTCGTTTAATAGGTTTTATCAAAGTTTAAAATTGATCTAAATACCGTTGCGTCGAAAAGGTGGTCCCACATTTACATGCTTTTAACAATCTTCAACATGTCTCATATAAAATGTTCTAAAGTGGTATTTACATCTTTTTGAAAAGGTGCAGTGTACTATTTCTTTGTTTTAGAAAAGGTGCATAATGGTCTATTTGCTTATTTTGAAACAGAGGCAAAATTTCTATTTGCTTCTCTATTGAAAATGTGTAAAATGTCCTATTTGCTTGTTTTGGAAAGATAAAAATATATTGCTTGCTTCTTTTTGAAAAGATGCAAAGTGTTCTGTGTTACAACGAAGCGTTCGATGCGTATATGTATTTACCCTTGAAGATGCAAACTGTCTTTAAAATTGGCAGACGCCATTTAAAGACGCCATCGTATTTAGGTTTAAATTGATACAAAAAGGTCATTTTGCTTCTTGACTAATATTACCCAATCTAGTCGTAGTCGCTTTATGTTCACTTCCTTCCTTTTCTTTAGAAAGGAGCAACAAAAGAAGGGAAATTCAAGATGAGACAATAAGAAACTTTAAATTTACAATCATAATCTAAAATCTGGAGCAAGAATACAATGCTACTTGTTCATCAAAGAAAGTATACAGTGGATGCATATTACTTCCCTCCTTGTTGATTTTTTCTACGAACATTCTAATATAGTAATCGTTGAGAAAGGAAGTAAAAAAAATATTGTTTTTGTTTTGACTTTCTTTTTTCTCTATTTTTTTCTCATTTCGTCGTATTTCTATCCACTGACTATTTCACTACTTAATTTAACTTTCTTTGCTTTCTACGCTTTCTCCAATAAATAGGAGAAAGCATGATAAAAAATGTAATAATAATCTTTTCTTATTATTCTGTATGGAAAAAATCAATTCACTAGGAAATACAGGCATTTGTGAGATGATAAAGCGAGTACCGACGAGATTTATTGCTAGTCCCTACCTTTTCCAGCACCAGTAGTTCCTTTAACATCCTTTCACGGAAACAACAAGTGTTTTCTAAATTCAACATGTACATGTACTGTATTAGCATTAGCATTCAAGTAGTGTTTCGTACTTGGGTTGCCCTGGACTTTTATAGAGCAAAGCTACAAGGTACAGTATACCGGTAATTTATATGTAAGGGAATGTACAGTTATATAAGATAATATAAAAAACTAGGCACTCCTGGTATCAGATGCAATCATTGTGGCTATGATGGAAAAGCATCAATTGTCCCTCTTTTCTCCTTCCTGTCCCGACCAAAAACTCAAACTTTCACAATGCAATGATGAATGCGCGGGGGAGAAAGTTTCCTTTTCAAATCTGTCAAACTTTGATGATTAGTTTTCCTTGGGCGGATTTTGAATATTGGACAACAAATGCGTGCTTTCACCAGAGGAGACTTTCACCCCAGTCTGTACAATGCTTTCTTCTTTTCGCCAGACAGCTACTGCGTTTATGACTATAGCTATGTTTACCAAGCAGTGGCTGTTGCTGTCACTGTTACTGTTGTTGTGTGCATTACACTTAGTAGCAGTAGTAGTAGCAGTTCTAGCGGACATTCCTGGTACATTATCAAGCTGTTGAAAGTACTTAAGAAATACGAAATAAATTGTTTCTGCTCATTTTAAAAGTCACATAACTTGATAATTGCATTTTAAATGAGTGAAAGCATAATAATGTAAACTTTTCCTATAATACAAACCATAATTTGCTTATTTTTTATATTTTTGAAAATAAGTTAAAATTGGAGCTACATTTTTAGAAAACTAAGACAAACATGTTACCGTCGTTTTCAAAAAGTTTCAAAATAAGAAATTAATGTTTTCAAAAATTACAACACAATACAGGGACGTTTTAAAGAAAGGAAACCATTCTATAAGCTCGAGTCCACATGGCGGTTGTTGAAATGGCGAAACTCTTCATTATTGTCCAAATGTTCGATCCATGCGTAGTTGTCGTTGTTGAACTTTTGTGATTGTTTGTACGACAAGGACATTCCTGTCCTGTGTTCCTTTCACTTCAAAAAAGATTCACAATAATCATCATAAAGCTTTTTTATGGGCACCCATGCTAGTCGAACATCAACATGAAACTTGTCGTGTGTGTCACATCATTTATTATTTACTTTTCACATTGCATTGCATCATAGCACCGGCGATACACACACTAGCTTGCCCGTGGCTTAGAATTTCGTAATGATCTGGTATGTCGTTTTTCCTGATGAAGAAACAAAATGACATTGGTTGGATAGCTAGAACTGCAAAAGTGCAAAACTACATTTCACTTTCTCTTTACAAAATTGATTGTTGCTATCAAATTTACGGTGTTTCTTTTGAAAAAGTTTGAACAGGGATTATATAATCAACTTTTAGTATCAGCCTCAAAGTCTGCGTGGAATTTTGAAAAAACACGTCAGTTGGGAAATGTGACATTTTGCTCAAAACAAATTACCTTATTTTGCGTTAGAAAAAGATCCCTTCGCTTTTACAAATATTAAATGGCCTTCTATTTTGCTTCTTCAGTAACGACATCTGAAGCCTCAAGTTCCAGTATAGAGTATAGGCTTAGTTGTTTTTGTCATCGTTATCCAAGGAGGACAAAATAAATTCTGGAATAATCTACGACTAGGTACATACACCGATGTACACGTCGAACATGGCAAGTATTGAAATCTAAAACTAGGTCAAGCAGCTTATGAATTAGGATGATACGATAAAATATAGCACGTATGTACATATCACTAAAATTAAGCTACATGTCCATACTTGTAAATAAAATTGGTAGGGGAAAAATATAATGTGCGAGGGGGAGACTCTAGAGAAATAGATAATATTTTATCACCCAAAAACATGTGTATCCAACAATTTATGTTCGCTTCCGAGAGAACCCAGCGTTGTTCCAACTCTTCAGTGCTCAGCAATTTAGTAATTCAATGAACTTTGTCTAACTCTGTCCAATTATGCATCCTCTGTGTAATTGTAGGGAGGAAGCTCGACGTCGTTTTTTGTTATTAGTGTGAGCATAATTGCCGTTTGTGGAGAGGTACACTCTAATAGGACAATTGGAAACATGTGAGTCCAAAATGTAATTCACTGTCCGTACATTTATTTATACTCAAAGCACTCATACGAGCATAAACTTTCCACGGAATTTATTGACCATTCGTTTCTTCATGAAAATAACAACAACATACAAAACGGAACCGCTACATAATGACGTCATAGGTGATCTGTTTAGATGTGGCATTTACTATCTATAGTGAAGTAAAATGAGGGAAAACATACGTACTACGCATATTTGAACGTCCATTAATCGGCAATGGAAATATGGAGTCTGCTTGGTGAGAATAGGATCGGGAATGCGTTAGAAATAACATCATTACATTACAAAGTACACTTACTCAAAGTAGGTCGTCGGTACTACAGAGTAGCATAGAGAAAGCTACTTTCTTTCAGAGCTGTTTATGCAGATGATTTGAAATTGAGTGATGTTTGTACTCCCTGCAGGAGAAATTGATTGATTAGAGGGAATTTAGAGGGGAGTAAATCCATATTTTATGAACCACAAAGAAGCAACTACACTACTGCAGCCTTCTCACTGAATAATCCATAAGGTCGAGGGTTCGCAGTTTTAAATTCCCAACAAAAACTTTCCTTTGAAATTGAAGCATTGGCATAATAAAGGGAAGCCCATTGCGCTTCCTTTTATTATTCAGCCTGTACTATTACGGACCGTTCAAATATGTAGCCATCTTTTGTTAAAGTGCAATATTGAAGGCTAAACAATTTTCAGACTTTGTTGAAAAAAGTCAAAATACTACTTAGTAAAATATGCATGGCCCCTCTGTATCTGTATGTTGTACCCAAAGACTTGTCTACAATTTCCCTTTCCTTACTACACAGTCCTACACACAGTTGAATTGTGACAAGTTCATTTCCCTTCCGTCACTATCTGAGCTGCAGTCCTATACTAGAAGAGAAACTGTAAGCATGTTACGATGAAATTAGATTAGGAACATTAGATTCAATTTGAAGGTCAACATTTCATGCTGTGCTAATTCTTGAAATTGAAATTTCATGTTGATATAATGGATCAAATTGTAATACTGTCAAAGCGTCAAAGTCTCAAAGCTTCAAAGCCTCAAAGCCTCAAAGGCAAATCATTTGATAGGATTATCCGTGTAGGCTTAGGTGTATCAAATTTAAATCAAGTATAGATCACCGCAGTTGAAGATACTACGGATAGATAATTGAGCGTATATTAATTCCTAATTATGTCTATAGAAATAAATTAGTACGCCTGTATGAATCTTACAATAAGAAGGCACAAAGAACTACTACTACGTGAATGTAGGCTACGAACTAAAAATCGATCACGGGCTCTTGATAAATTGTATGCATAGCCTATAAATTATCGGGGGCTCAGCAAGCTTGTTGTAGTCAATGTTCTGTTAGTGCAGAATGTTATCCTTGAAGGAAGAAAAGCCCAGAAGTATATCAATCTAAGTTGTGTCTGTGAGAAAGTGCATACCCACAAATTACTGTTAGAATGACTGGATTCGTGGTATACCCCACTTGAGGGTTAGGGCAAGTATATCCCTCAAAAAATGCATTTTAAAACTATTGAAAACGTTTTGGGAGTGTTTTGTATGTAAATAGTAAAGCACAAATTTGAAAATACATCCAAATATCAAGTCACAATTTCTTTACAAGGTTTAACTAAAACTAATTAGTTTAACAGTCAAAACACGAAATCATGTTTTTTTAAATGTGTCAGAACATGAAATTATCTTTTTTTCAAAAGTGTACGAACATGAAGTTCTGTAGCTTTATTCAAAATTGCCACAACATTAAGTTAACATTTTTCTGGATTTCTAAAAGACAGATTAGCAATTTCAACAAATAAGAAACGTGAAACCAACATTCATCAGAACTTTTAAACCTAATTCGTATTTTCATGTTAAAACGCAAATTAACAATAAAACCTGATATTAAAAACTGACAAATAGGGAGTTTATTGTATTTTAAGCATGCTGAACACATTTTGTTTAATACATTCCCACATAATTGGAAGAAAGTCAAACTTTCACTCAGAAGGTGAAAGTCTGTGAAAGACTTCATATTTGCGAGGCTCCTTTGTGAAGGAACATGAGTTACTTTAGCTTTAGCCGTACAATATCAAAATATGATTGGGTTGCTTCATTCAAGAAGACTGAGACTATGTATTTTGTCTGTTAATGAAATGCTCATGTAAAGTAAAGTAACATGGACCCGGGCCTCACCAACGCTGTAGAAATACTATATACGACTATACAGACAAAAGAGCTGCATAGCCACATACATAGACTTGGAGACATGGGCTGTGTAGCTTATATACATCTTTATGGAGAAAGTTAAAGTGAAATGTGCCTTTATGATGAGCCTGTCTCCTCGTCGTGACTTTCTCCCGTTCTACGTTTTTCAAGTCTGCTTTGGTTGACTACTGTGTAAAATTTGCCTTAGTCATGTTTACTTTTGCCACCATGCCATCACGTTCAGGATGCTTTGCAAGGGTATTTGAATTTGATGAACTAGGCTAATATATAATAGATTGAGTTACAAACAGTTTACGCCATAATGCACAATGCCATGCTACGCTCTTGTCTTTTGTAGTGGTCTCTCCTTTCCAATCCTTCATGGTATATACATGGAGACTGAAATTCATACGGGTACATTTAACTCGCTACCAAATTACAAGCCAAAGAAGGATTTCCCTCCTTTCATGGAAGGTTCAATATGCAAGTATATGCTTGTAATTACATCCTATGGCCTGGCCATACTAAAGTGAAAGTAGTGAAAGTAAACTACCTACTGTTATTTGCTAAAGGACGTCTAAAACCGAGATTAGAAAGTAAGGGGAATTTTCTCCTTGCCTTTTGCAAGCACCGCAGTTAGTTTTAGTTTTATGGATTTTATAATTTTGAATAAACCAGATTACCTACATAAATAAGCATGCCTAAGACAAGATAACATTCAACAGTCTCTCCCTTTAAAATTGATGAAATTGTTTACTTTGCCTTCATTTTGATAGTTTCCAGGCTAATTTTATGCCATAGAATAAAATTAAGGTACTTTCCTTTCCTTGCTAGAAACTGCAGAACAGGTGTCAAGTTTGTGCGAAAGCGGTCGTTAATCATTTTTACTCTAATTAAAAAATTTTTGTATTATTTTAAATTAAACTTCCAGCAGCAGCTTTCACATACAAGTTTTGTTATTATAAAACGTTGTAGTGATCAGCTGAAAATAATGAAGAACGTAAGCTTTCCTTCGTCAGTAACGATATTTGAATTTCTCCATGTACTTTGGATATTGAGTCGCTTATGTTTATTTACCTACGTCAGTGTTCTTTTTACTTACGAAACATTTAACGTATGCTGTGGCATGTGTTTTAATACTATTCTTTCTAAGACCTTGTGTCAACGTTGATACAAGTAAAATCAATCCAGGAACATTTTATAACATTTTGTGAACATTTGCAGTTTTTCACTTCCCAGCTTCCATCTCAGTTGTAGAGTTCCTTCACTGAAGTCCTAAATCCAATTCAATCCAACTCAATGACCTGAAAATTGAGTTAAAATAATTTCCCTTGAGATTAGCGCAATTGAGAAAATGCAGACAGAGTGAATAACTTTGTACGTTAGAGAGGTCATGCACTCGGGCAAAGGCTCCAGGTAAGCTACACTGTAAGCAAAGGAAGTTTAAAGGAGTGTCTACAAATAATGTTAAAAACACTTTAAAGAATTTTAGAAACCTCTTGTTCGCTTGATAAAGATGTTACTTTCAAATTTGGATCATTAGTTTTTAATAAAACGTTGATCAATTTTAAAGCGCTTATTTCCACTAATAATAGACGTAACTTATGAACGCCCCTTCACTTTACGGGTTCTAAAGCTGGAAACAGAATAGAACCTGTGAGGAGGCAACCGTTTATCAATCTCGTTATTTCAACTTTCTCCGCGACATTCTTATTGCTTGAAGCGTAAGCCATAGACCCGAGTTACATAGATGCAGGATTGTACGTTGCGCAGTACTCAAGCTAAACTTATTCCATTAAGCAATAAGGAGCACGTATTAACGATCTTAACTGAAAACACCGTATGTTTAAAAACTTGTTTTAAAAATATAAAATAGTTAGCACTTTTTACAACTTTTAAATGTTTTTAAACCGTGAAGATAAATCATTTGGTATCTACACAAACTCTGTCTTTCCAACTTTTAAAAAACGACTACCTAAGACATTTTGAGCCCTTTCAAAAATACATTAATGTTCAACGCGCTTTGAAATCAAAAACAGTATAAACTACCTGCGTCATTAAGGATATAAAAAGTAACATCTTTGCTTGTTGATAAACTCAAAATGAAGATTTTCGTAGGCACCGTTTTGAAGGAAATTGCAGGTGGGCATTATTATCAAACGGCGAAACTTAGATGATTGAACACTTTGCGTCTGCAGTGATGGCATATACATAGTTTATGTTTTCATAAAAGTCCAATTTTGTTATACTTTCTGTCAATCATATACTGTACTTCTCAGAAGCGAGTAAGCGAGGCATTCATGCATTTTTGGCTAATGTACTCTTCAACGATGCCCAACTAGCAGTTACCAGCTGTAGTAAATGTAACTTAACTGTAACTACATCCACGATATGTAAATTTCTCCTTTGAATTTTATAAATTCACTGCCACATCTTTAGTAAGGTCATTAATGAAACATGAAATCAGACTTTCACCGTATCTGCTATGCACTAAAAGTCCAATTTAGCCTGCCTACATACCAGAATTAAAGTCGAGCCATGTTTAAGAGAGAAATTTAATATTCCATACTTTCTAAGCTTGGGGAAAGTAAATTGAATTATTCTCTTTTGTAAAGCCATATTGCAGTGGCTTCTCCTGAAGCATTGAAATACTGAATGTCTAAAAGAAGATGGATATAAAATACTTTATTTTCTATAGAATTTCTAATGCTGCCGGTGAAGCTACTTCGCAGTCAGTGCACTGCAGACCCGACAAAAAATCCAAAAATGTCATAATGTAATTGGCTTCGGTTTTTGATTTTAAGTGTTTACAAAATTCAAACATCCGTGTTCTTAATGTAATGAACTCTGAAACTTGTCGTCAATACCATTTGGTCCAACACTGTTTTGGCCACACTGTATTTTACCTTATCCGTCAAAATCATCCCTATTGTTGTGATGTCAAGAACAACGTTCATTTTTTTAACTACTAACTAACAAATTACCCAAGAAACAACGTAACACGTACTATAGTATATGATAAACCAATGTGAATAAAATATGGTGAAGAAGGTAATTTAAAAAAGGAACGAATTATTTTTAAAAAAGGGACAGGCTTAATCTTCACTGAAGAAGCAAAATAGTTAGCCAACCTATTTTATGACAATTGTGCTTACATTTAAAACTGCGTTTAGTTTCCGAAGGAGAAAGCACGCTTTCTTTCTTCAATGAAAATGTGGTAGAACAAAAGAGTTCAGATTAGATAAGACAAAGGAATTAAATGGATGCGTAATTGAACTTAAAACAAAAGGAAAGATGGAAAGATTCCACATAACACTGAAAGAGAAGCGCTGACTTTTAAACAAATGTGCTCATTTTTTGTGCCCCCTTTCACTTTCTGTCTCCTGCCAAGCCATTAGACACATTCCTGGGAAAGTATGTACGTGTAAATATATAAGACGAGGACGGGGTTGCATTAGTATGAGAAGAACAGCTGCTGAGCTATTTTCGTTTTATTTCTTCCCATTTTCTAAAAAAAGAAAAGAGAAATAAAAAGAAAGGCTCTTTCATTTGTTCCTCACAATCGGTCACCATTTCTGGTGCTAATTCTCCACTTCTCAGCCCCAATGTAGAGAACTACTGTGAAAATATCCAAGCTCGAAATGTATACAGATTCTTTCCTTGAAAGTATTGTCTTGAGTGTATGTACAAGAAAAATATGCAATAAGTTTTGTACCAAAGCCGTCCTCCGTCTTTGTATTTCTCCTCATACTTGCTTCTTACTATTTATTTTTTTAGCAAATGCTTTCACTTTTCATGGCTCAGTCTTAAGTCATTGACTTGAGACTGGGCTTGCAAATGTTACGGTAATACAATTGGAGAAAGTCTGCCTAGAAATGTAAAATATAATTTTTTCTAATTTTCTTAATTTTGAAAACTTCAATAGCTTGTGATCATTTACAAGGGCTAAAGCGTGGACCTACTTTTCAAAAATTGTATAGCAAAATATTGTATTATTATTTTTAATTAATGCAAAATGTTCAAATCATTTTCAGTTTTTCTTTCTTGCAATGATGTATGCAAGGCTCCAAAGTGAAAGTTGTATACTGTAGACTGTAGGTACATAATAAAAAATTATAGTCATCTGTATCTTTACTTACGTTGCGCACTAAAGAAACCCCAAACGAAAGAATTTTACTGCTGCGAAGATTCATGTGGGGACCTAAGTGCAATGCATTGGTCTGTGCAAGGCAATTTACATATATCTTCCGAAAAAAGTGTAATCTATAGGCTATATATACAGATAGTATATTCTACTACGATCTATACTGTTACTGCTAGACTGTCTAACAATTTAGATAAATAAACTATATGCGTTCTGGTGAAAATCACATGTTGTTGCTCCACTGTGTTGTCCAACATGAGCTTTAAGCCATTTTGGAAAAAAACAAAACACGTTTTTACTTTCTTTAGAAAGTGCTAATTCCACGTACTTTTTGCATGCTGTAAATATTTTCGTTAAGCAATCTTCTAACGCAGAACCTTCAATAATGGTACAAACATTTGTTCAGCTATTGCTATTATTCACGTAACTTGTGTTTAGTCTATTCTACGCTATTTTTAACATTTTCCTTTGGGCTTGAAATAAATACTACAGCACGTCATCACTATATAGACAATAATACCTTGAACTTTCACCAGTAAGAGAAATTCCGCGTCAGACAGAAAAAATGGAGGAATAGCAAAAGCTGCATTTACTTTCACATGTCAGCGAAATGCAGGTAGCTTTTATGGACATAGGGAGCGCATAAATGTACAATAGGCAAACGTCATTCAAGTTTCATGGAAATATATTAATAAACACTATTATTATACCCAGAGAGCCACATGGTACTGATACTGACGTTTAAGAACCTTAAAATACTACAGAATACTGCTATAATTATTATTGGTGTATCGTCAATGATAATATTTGCAAGGGAAATAATCTGGTAACTTATTCTGTCAGATATCCATCATTTTTAAGACGTTACTAGTTTCGTATACAGCTACCTTGACCCATGAATAAAAGGTTTATTTTTATTTCAGTGGTAGAAATTCTAGAAATAGTCTCGTAGGATACCCTCCTCCTAACTATAGTGAATGATTCATATTTACGTAAACGTACTTGTACATCTTTTCCTAGTGTTTAGCTGTCAATGTTTGTACATGTACCTATAGTATAGATATAATTATAATATATGGATTTAAATTTGATTTTTCGTGTTGTTTTTTTTTGTTATTGTTTGTATCCGCATTTCTTGGATTTGGACTGTTCGCTTTCCCTTGGGCGTATCACTAATTGTACGTACTACTTCTCCTGCATGTAAACGTTCGTTCGTTGGTTCATTGGTTGGCTGGCTGTCTGGTTGATTTGTTGACGTGTACTCTACTCGTTTTCATTCTCATGATGTTGATGCTCCAAACTCCACAAAATCCACAATCAAAACAAACAAACAAACAAATACACTTCATCACGTTCCTTCCATTCATCAAACTAAATAAATGTTTTTCCACAAATTTCAATCCGAAAATCCGAATGTGGAATGCCGAATGCTCTGTGAAACTCTCTTCTTTAATCCCTTGGTTTCTCTCATTCTCTCTGCCTGTCTTGGTGATGGTTTCCTCTATTGACATAACAAATTTAAAAAAACCTTCCTTTACTACATTCATCTTGTCTTGATGTCGTGGATGAAATTATCACATTGTCCTGAGCAGTCAAAGGTTGGCTGTCGGAGAAGGGTAAGTATTTCATGTTTAATTTTGATTCCTAATTTCTAGCATAGTTGAATAATATTGTATGTTTTTATTTATCTTAATGTGATTATAAATATGGTGATGGTACTTGATGTTTAAATGTGGTAGCAAAAATAAATATTTTACAGGGGTTCTGCAAATCTGAAAAATCCAAAAATCTATTTATTATTTAAAAAAAAAACAATTGTTTGGTTTTAAAGTCATATTTGCAAGCCCCCAAGAACAATCTCTACTACGAGAACAACAAAAGTCGGTTTGCATGAGAGATGAAACACTTTTAGGACTTAAATATTTTCGATGCCTTTTTCATCCCTGGATGTCTGAATGTAGGAATGATTTATTTGTGAGCTAGATTGTTGTTTGTTTTGAGTCAAGTACATTAAACTAAATATGATTAGTACGGCTATTTACAAGATGGACTCACATTTTCAAGAGCCGTACTACAATAGTTGTAGAAATTAGCGTGGAACACACTCGCTCATCCCTTCTTGAATGAATACTAGAAAGACAGCAACAATCGCTACACGATTGATTTAAAAACTTATTTTTCTGTTTGTTTTACATAGAAAAAGACGAGCAGTGCGTGGACTCTCACATGCAGCGTTTCGGCTCATCCTGCTATCTCTTTGTTTCCTTCCCACCCGTCGGTTGGAATCAAGCTTTTCAAACATGTCTGTCAATGAAGGTAAGAATTGAATTCTTTTATCGGATTTCCCTTTATTTGCTCTCCAATTGAGTTCGACTCGATCCGTAATCCTTATAGCTCCATGCTTTGTACTCCACTCATCTGCATATGAAGTGTCTTAACGAATGCCCGCCCACTTGAATCGAGAAAGAAGAACGTGCCTACATTTACAGGGGCACTATAGATTGTATTCTACAAATCTACGGAGGGTATTTCTATGTCAAATGTATGTATCTCGTAAATTGATGTATGGGAGTCATTGACGCGAGAGAAATCCAGACAATTGACAGGATTTTTTTAGGGTCTCTTTAAGTTATTTCTTGTGTCATTGGTTTGATTGAACTGCACACAGGGTAACCTAGTGAGTGTTCTGTCTCTGGAAGAATGGAATTTCCTCACCCGGAATCTCATGTCTGCTCCACATTATGATAAAAAATCAATCTACTGGCTCGGTGGCTTCATTGACCAGAGCAGTCAATTAGTTTGGATGGACCGAATGCCATTCAACTTTTCCGGTAAGTCCTTCTTCGTCTCTCAAACCCTTTATAGCTTCGTCAGATGGATGTAATGTCACAAAGAAATTTAGCCCTCACATTGTCTCACTCACTTCCATTTACAAAGGAACTGGCAATTATCACGTCATAGACAGCTTTTGTAGTATTCGTTGAGTTGTAAATAACGTTTTTGGAAATCGAAAAATATTAGGCTTTACACTATTTCAAAAATTGTCCGTAGTATTTTGTAATACACTTTTAAACTATTACAAATATTTTACACTTTTTTGGAACTCTAGTATCACGTTTTATACATATTTTAAATATTTAATTTAGCCTTTTACAGTTTTCAAAGTTACTGACTTTAAAGTGTTACTTTTTTTAGAACGATTGTGTACTCTTTAAACCTATTCGCAACTGGTAAACCGTGAAGTTGTTTACTGTTTATACGCACCATCGAAAAAGGTGTCAAACTAGCAATATGCCCTATTAACAAGGTGTCAAACTGGAAGCCATTACTTTCCAAAAGGTGCTAAACTAGAAATTAGCACTTTTAAAAAGGTCGAAAATAGAAACCAACGTTTTTCAAAAATTGTAAAACTAGATATATTACTGTTTCTGAAAAGGTCTACCTACAAGAGAGAAAGACGAACTTTATTATTCAAAACAAAGTTGACACTGTCCTCCAACGAGGATAGCCCAACGGACTCAGTATACGTTGCTATGTTACTATTGTTTATCAATTTAAAAACGTGTATGTACCTAATTCCTGTAATTTAGCCCTTTATAAAGTTATTGTTTCAGTTCCAAATAAAGGACGTAATAATTGCAAGCCTCATTGCCACAGGACAAGGCATATAGTAGAAGTATAGAGTATAGCGTATAGCTTCGCATAATCATGGCCACGGGATATTTAGGTAGATATGGATGAAGGAAGTTGATGACCGAATCATAAATACTCTAGCAGACGTAGACTTCCCCAATCCAATCCAATGACCGGCTCCTTCATCTCATCCTCTCGCACTCTGGCTAGTCGAGCGACTAGACTCGAAGGCATCTGCTCCTTGAGCTTGAGTAAAAGACCTATTAAGATATTACCGTCCGTCTCAGCTCCCTATTTGTATCTGACGACATAAAATATCAAGTCTTCCCATCTACTTACTAAGCAACTGAGCAACTTTCATTTCCTGTAGACATTGTGAGCACCGTCACAAAATAAATGAATCCCTGGTCCATTCCAAAATTGATTTTACCTTTTACCTCCCACAAATTCATCAGTGGCTCTATTTTCAAAGGCAATTTATTAAAACCAAGCACTAGTCAGTAGTCACATTTAGGAAAAATGGTTATTTACTCGCAAGATACTCTTAATTAGGACAAGCAATTACTCACGAGATTCCAAAAGTCAGATATGGATTTGAAACTAAGACTCAGAAGTAAATCATTAGCACAGATTCCATAACTAATTGCCTTGTCAATGACTTTGAACATGCGCACTTGTAGAAATTAGGTTCAAAGTCACCAATCTGCGTAAGTTCAAAATGTTCTCGCTTAACCTATGTGGAACCGGGAAACCACCGGTGAAAGTACGATTTAAAGAAGTTTTTTTTCTACAAATGAACCTGCTTTGAAATGGTTAAAACTATAAAAATAATATTTTCAAAACGGTCAAAACTGCAAATTAGCACTATAAAAAAGGTTACAACCACAAAGTAACGTTTCCAAAAACATTCAAAACTAGTATTAAAAACTTTCAAAAAGGTCATGCTAACAATTTAACAAAGTCACATTTTTAAAAAGGTTAAAACTGGAAATAATTAACAGTTTCAAAAAGATGTAAAAGTTTATAAATTACCGTTTTGAAAAGGTTAATTTACCATTTATAATATTTTGACGCTTAAAACTGGGCGCTTGGGCCGTCAAGCGAGAATCTGCCGGCGTAGAATTCCTATTAGTAGTCGAATTAGTGTATCAGTCAGTTTCCTAGGTATATAAAGTATCCATCCTTCATTTGTAAGCAGCTTTGCCAAAGTTAACATAAATTTAAGGCACAGAAGCATGTATTACATGAAGATGTAAAATGTAAGTGGCGTAATCGGGACATAGTTGTAATTAAGACGCTAAGCACGTCTATTTGGGAGAAAGCATAGGTAATTTGGTTTTACCAGTCTTTTACTAGTCTTTTTAATATTTCGACAGCATTTCATCCGTCGGACTTGCAGACGATCTCCAACTGGAAGTGTCTTAGTCTCTACTGGCACGAGGGTGGGAAGGGGAAGGGGGACTTTGCTTGGAGACTCTCCGAATGCAATCAACTGTCTGGATACATCTGCAAGAAAAATACTCAAGGTTAGTCTCTCTTTCCTGCCTTCTTTCCTTTATTTTATTCCATACTCCTGTGGGGCGTTGTAATTCCCGGTACATAACGATATAATAAGTTGATGAGGAAAGTTGTTGGATAAATGGAGAAAGTGGAGAAAGTTGTTTATGTCGACGTACATGCATAATTACCTTCGTTGCTCTACTTCAGAGTGTGCTAATTTTGACCTATTTCCATTCTCTGAGTTCAAGTCGACCAGTGAATATCATTTTATAATTTTTGTAGCTTAAATTTTGTTTGACGTCTTACTGACGGAGATCAAAAAGCCAGAGACTAACATATAGTAATACAACCTTTGCCTTCATATTTTGACACTTTTCAAAACTTTTATTTCCGGTTTTACACCTTTGAAAAATTCTTGATAAAGTGTTTTGAACTCTTTGAAATCAAACTTTATAGCCTATGACCTTGCTTTCCTTTACAATGAAGGCTTTCTCCAATTAAAGTTGAATGACGTCATATTTGATAGACCTCTAGTTCTATTTGTAGCCATATTATTATTACTACTACTATATAATATTATTGTATCATTTGCTCTCAATGCCAGTTGTAGTTTGTATTGGTATCCCGTAACTTGTCCCCGCCATTTTGTCCCTCCAACTTTGGCCTCGCATTTTTGTCCCCCGTGCTTTTTTGCC